>JAQFVV010014212.1:0-45348 GCA_028023455.1 Epiperipatus broadwayi
AATACTATGGTGCTACATAAAATACTAAAGAATAAGTTTGTGATGCGAGTGAGTAATTATTCAAGAGCTTCAGCATCAAATGTTTGGTTGCTTTGAGACTGGACAGTTTACTTCAATTAATATGTGAACAGATAAGTTTCTGAACTCTAATAGACTTTATAAATATGGTCTGGACCCCTGTGTTCCAGTTCTAATAAAGATAGCCATACCTCAACTAAAGAATGGGGCAGTCTGTCACTGTGAACTTATTTAAAAGGTGCAGCAAAACATAAACCCACGAATGTGTACTTTATAAGGACACACTTGCAACACACACACAAAAGACCAATAGGTATACATATAATAAATTAATTGCATCTAAAACTGATAACTTCTATCTGCCAAACTAACACAACCCAGTTCTTAAACTAGCGTTATAATTATGCTAATTAAAAGGACAAATTAAATTATAATCTAAGCTAAAATACTGAATCTGTATATATATTTGTTATTAAAGAGGGAAAGCATATTTGATGAGCATTAATAAACATTAACAAATATACTTTAATATCATCTCTAGCTAGCATATCACTTCTAACTAATAGATAATAAAAGTCATTAATTATAATAAATGACTAAGCAAACTCTCATGAAATATAATGCAATTTATAACATATATAAAATCATGATAACAATGAGCGCATAGTAATCAGTTATTATCTATCAATATATCATTTTGAAACAATGATTTAATACACCAAGCAGCATTCTTAAAATATTTAAAGTGGAGATTTTAATTATCTCCATTGAAAGGTAGTTAACAATTATTATTTGCTGTTTTGAAAGATATGCATATTATAACATATATATTAAATTTAAACAGAATAACTAAAACAATAAATCTAGACATGACCACAGTTTTGAGAAATTTAAATAACTAATTGCAGTTATTTACAGATTAGATGAATAAATTATTTGACAGTATAAAGATTAATTTAGGCAAGTTTTACATAGTTACTTTAGAAATGATTTAACAGATTTTAATAAATAAGATTGACAATAAATCATTTTATAGGATAAAGATGTGTTTAGGCAAGTTTAACATAGTTTATTTTATAAATGTCTTAATTTAAAGAGTTTTAAGAGATAATGTTGAACATTCATTACAGTAAATAAAGAGCCTAATATTACATATTTAAAGATATTAAGTTATAGAGCTCTGCAGTCTTTGAAAAGAATATTACCAGTCTTCTTGGTTGTATCTTGGAATGCAGGCACAGCAGGCTATGGTGTAGCAGCATTCTCAGGATAGGTGGCTTAAGATCTCTTCTTGTGACAGGCTGCTGGACAGTTCCCCTCTCTGTGATGATGATCATGCCACCAGGCATGTAGGGATAAATAGAAATTGCCATCTTCCACTGAGAGACAGCAAACCTAAGTTTGGGTCTAGCTAGACATATTAGAGTGACAACTGGTGTGGATTCTGGTAGGCAGCACTTCACAAAAAATTATAGAATGAACCCTTTTGCAGCAAGAAATTAGGCCTATTTATATAATTCAAGCTTTAGACCACCCTGCTGTCAACAAGATTATTTACTTCTTGAGAATCACTGCGCATCTCTTTGAAATATTATAACTCAATACATTTTAAATTTTCCTGTCATTTTTTAATATAATATTTTTCTTTAAAATTGATCTTTTACATTCCTAATAATTTTAATAGTTTTAGTTTGGAAATGTTGCTTACTAAAATTGTACACTTTTAGAAAAATACTATTGTTTAGAAACAACTTAAATTACCTTGTCAAACTGGGTTTTGTTTGTGATTTATTTAAGATTAAAATTGAGAATTGTTCTAGCTTTTAACAGTATCCCCCTACAAATAACAGGGTCATGTGTAGATCATATGCAATTTTAACTGTAAACTCTTTTTTAACAAAACAAAATGGACAAGACTATATATTGTTTTAAAATAAATATACATGCTGTAACATATATAAATTGATATCACAGTCGTTTGTCTGCCTATATATGTGTGATAATATATATATAGTCATGGTGATGCTTATGTATATGTACTCAGAGAGAGTTTAAACCTGACACAGATGAAACTGTGGGAAAAAATAATGAAACAGTTGTGAGAGAAGGGATATACTGTTGCAATGTAAATATTATCAATATATGATATAAAAAAGGCTTTTTTGGTAAAATAAAATGTTACAAATATGGACAAAGTTGTCACTAGAATCTTTGAAATAAGATAGAGTGGAGTTGGATCTTGAACAGGTTAAATAATTTTTGCAAATGTGATTTTCATATTATCATAGTAATATTTCTATTTTTAAACTTAAGTACCTATGCTTTTATTTGTGAAAGCTGGAGTAAATTTATTTAGTGCATTATGTGAATAAAAATATTTCTTTTAAAAAAAATTATATATTTTTTTATTTTCTATTTTTTAGTTTTATATATATAACAATGAATGATTGAAATCACTTTTCAATGAATCATTCAATTTTAAATTACATAGAATGCGACTAGACACTGCTAACATCAATGTTACTTATAAAATTAAAATCTCAAATTTTTTCATTATTTTTTTGCTAAAATTGTTCCATATTCCAAAAAAAAATGTCTTAAGAATACTTATGCATACAAAGTTTCAATTAGATTGGAAATTAGAAATTGAATTACAAGATTTAATCCAGGTAGACAGACAAAAAAATAGAATAAATGAAATAAAAACATATATATATTGTAACACTTCTGTTACATACACACAATAGCATGGTATGTGTGCACAAATATATGTAAAGTTGAAAGGAAAAGTAGAAATCAACACAGACAAAAAAATTTGTAGATATTTTCTCCATATCACAGGGAATAATAACTCTAAAGGGATAAATAATTCTAAATTATTTTTAGATTATATTATGTATTTCTATCATCTCTTGATCACAATAGCAGTTATAGTTTATGTTCTATGAGCTAGATTCATGTATAACAATCTGATATATAACAGGGGATGTATTTTAGTGCAGGAGCATTCCAGTATGACATTGTCCTGGTTTGGCATGAGGATTATATTCTTCAAAACCCATGCACTACATTTTATTTAGTTTATTCTATTAGAAATTAAGTTTATAGTTGGCCAATATATTGATGGTACTATGTGACCAGAGTATCAATGATGATCAGCATGTTTTAATATCCCAGAATTATTGTTTTGATTATTACATATTCTGATGAATGAACACTTAAGATGGTGTATCCAAATTATGTTTAAATAATTGCCTCAAATTGGCAAAGGCTCAATAATTAGCCTGGTCTATAGTAGATCCATTTCAAATCCAGTCACAAGATTGACTGTTGATTTATTTTATTATTATGCTCATTCAGGATGAAAAGTTATTTCTTTTGATTATTATTTGAGTATTATTTATACTTATTGATGAATGGTTGTTTCTTTTGATTATTATTTGAGTATTATTTATACTTATTGATAATGCTGTTTGATACATGGTTAATTATAATCATAGTTACTTTAGGGAAATAACTGGGTTGATCTCAGAGAGATATCAAGATCTCTCATGCTCATATATTTTATAATATTACTTATGCCATTCCTTTGATATTAAATTTTATATTATTTTTATTTGAGGATAAATAGATATTCCATCACCCAGCTACACCATCTTGTTATAATATATATAATTGACAATAATGTAATAGAATTTTTTTAAAAATATGATGAAATGGTCTGAAAATTATATAGTTCAAAAAATAATAAAAAAATAGTGTAAAGAAAATTACAATGATAAGCTATTGATAGAGTTTGCAGATGGCAGATATTGTAATGACCTTCAAATATGAGGATTAGCTGTGAAAGTATCGAAATTTATCTTGATAATGATCATAGAATTTGATCAAAGTAGGTGGAATTATACATGCATATGGATGTAGATAAAATAAATTCATATAGTAAACAAAATTTTAAAATGAAAATGATCATAGAATGTGATCAAAAGTAGGTAGAATTATAGAATGATCTACATGCACACGAATATAGATAAAATCAGTTCATATAGCAAACAAGATTTGAAAAAGAAATAATAATGATTATGGGAAGAATAATTTTTATATATTATAATTAATAAATCAATTTTGGGAGAAAAGACATTTATTTATTTAGTTAATTATAATAAATATTACTTGATCAAAGATATCTCCTGTACCTTCATGGGATGCAATGTTAATTGCCAAAGGCTAAACATTGCTGTAATATAAACAGTCTTTTTTGTACTCTTTGTTTCATTCTATTTTTCTTTTGACTTATGCACTTGAATCTTTAAGTTAATACAAGATATTACTATAATTGACTTTTCATGATATAAATCATTTTTGCACTATCTGTGTCCATGCCATTATGTGTTTGTGCATTCATATTTTTATGTATTAATTATGTATTCAGCAATTTTAATTTTTTATGTTTTTTTTTGCCAAAGCCCTTTACCAGCTAAATCCTTAGCCATACTTTTCAATAGGAGTTGCACCCAATAATAAATCACATTGGAACTAGATTTGGGGTATTAATTTCTCCTCTGATAAATGCATTGAGAAGAAGAAGAAAAAATTCAGACAATGGCGGAGCAAATGTGCCCTGTAATTGCAGTAAAATTACAGGGGATTGAAGTATAAGCTCTGTTGGACTCGGGAAGTCAGGTGTCCATAATCTCGAACAAAATTCTCAATCAAATCAGAAGTCAGAAGGGATCACTGCATACGTTACCATTGAAGAAATCGGAAATAACTATGGCAAATGGAAAAAAAGTCAAACTCGACCTCGTGCAAGTATATGGAGAAATACAAGTGGGAAAAAAAAATATAATACAACATACACTATTATCTATGCCAGGTTTAATAGAAGATATGATACTGGGGTCTGACATTATGTATCAAATGGGGACAAAAATCAATTTTAATGAAAAGGTAGTAATAAAAAATGAAAAAGTACCCTTTAGTGATCGTAATAAACTAAGCAATAGGATAGCATGTGTGAAAGTAGATGATATTGATATGGAGATAGACAATAAAGTAAGCAAGTTAGAAAAGGATAATAGTGAAGGGAAAGACCAACTTAGAGAGATATTGCAGCGGCACAAACAAGTGTTTGCTACGAATCCTGGGATTATAAAGGGCTATACGCATCGTATCAAAGTAAAAACAGAGACTCACTTCCAGGGCAGGTCATACCCCATTCCAGTTAAATATAAAAGTGAAGTAGACAAACAAATACAACAGATGGAAAAATGGGGTATCATAAAAAAACAGCAATCCCCATATATAAATCCTCTGGTGATAGTAAAAAAAAAAGACGGTTCAATGAGAGTGTGTTTAGATGCGCGTCAGTTAAACGCCATTACGATTCCTGATAGAGATGTGCCGCCGCATATCACAGACTTACTATTGGAATTCCGAGAGAGGAAATATTTTTCGTTTTTCGATCTAACATCGAGTTATTGGCAGATGCCATTACATATAGAAGACCAAAAATACACCGCATTTAGATATGAGGGATATACATATGTGTTTCAGCGAGTGCCATTTGGGTTAGTTAACAGTGGGTCGGGGTTGCTTCGATGTTTGTACCAGGTGTTATCCGATAGGGTAAAACAACTTATTGTATATTATATGGATGACGTTGTTATAGCATCATGGTCACCTCAAGAACATTTGGAAAGTTTAAATATATTTTTTCAAGAATGCCAGCAGAAAAATATGACGATAAATCTAAAAAAAAGTAATATATTGCAAAAAGAAATTTTGTTTTTAGGGCATCTCGTTTGTGCTCAAGGAGTGAGACCTCATCCTGATAAGATTGATGCTATAAGTCGTTTTCCTCAACCTAACAATAAAAAACAAATTAGGTCATTCTTAGGCCTATGTGGTTTTTATCAGAGGTTTTACGAGAAATTTTCTGTAGACACGGAGGCACTTTTACAATTGCTTAGAAAGGAAAGCAGGTGGGAGTGGACTAAAAAACAAAGCGAGGCATTCAGCAAAATTAAAGAAAATTTTGAAAAAAATGTCATACTCGCATACCCGGATTTTAATAAACCTTTTATGCTCCAGACCGACAGCAGTAAAGTGGGGTTGGGATCTGTATTATTTCAAGAGAATAAAAAAAAAAAACGCAAGTCTTGTATTTTTTAAGTAGAAATTTAAACTCTGCAGAAAGAAATTATACGACTACAGAAAGAGAAGCACTGGCCATCATATGGGCATTAAATAAACTTCAACATTTACTATTAGGATCTGAGATTATTATTATTACGGATCACAAGAGTCTAGAGTTTATAAATAAATGCTACTTAACAAACGATAGGCTTATAAGGTGGGCATTATATTTACAAAGATTTAACTACCGAGTGGTTCATTGCTCAGGGAAGGAAAATATTGTGCCGGACATATTGAGCCGAAATCCGGTACCGGATACAGGCCAAAATTTAACATTAGAGGGAGCACGGTTAACTCCACTTATAATAGATGCGGATATGTCGATGGAAAGGGACATGAAGAGGATAAAAATTTTTCAGTCATCCGATCCCACATGCAAAAAGATAATACAACATTACAATGATACCGACCTATGCAAGCAAACCGACGCAAAAAAAAATAATAATAGAATAAATCGGTATAAAATGATAAACGGAACGTTGATGTTTCAGGTCAAAGAAGGAACCGATTACTGGAGAATACTCATACCCAAAAGCTTAAGAATGTGCTTAATAAATTATGTACATAGGACATATGGACACTATGGTGCACTTAAAGTGAATAAAATTTTACAGAGGTGGTATTATTGGCCAAATATGTATAGGTCGATTATTAATACACTTCAGATGTGCCATGGATGCAGACAAAATAAACCGGCGAATAAAAATTATGCAGGAATATTGACTCCTATTATAGCCCAAAACCCAAATGAATTGTTGGCCATCGATTTTTATGGCCCATTACCTTTGTTTCATCGATATAAATATATCTTGGTGACGTTCAATGTGTTTTCGAAGCTGGTATGGGCTTATCCATTGCACAAAGCCGATACAAAAAATTCTATTGCTGTGTTAAAGAAGAAACAATTCGTTCAGGTGGGAAGACCACGTGCAATTTTGAGTGACCATGGGATGCCATTTATATCCAGGGAATGGAAAAGTTGGATAAAACAGGAAAACATACACCATATCTTAACCTCTATAAGAAATCCCCAATCTAACCCATGTGAAAGGGTTATGAAGGAATTGGGAAACTTAATTCGGGCACATTTGAAGGAAAATCATAAACATTGGGTGAAAGTACTTCCTCAAATAGTGAAAATTATTAATTGCATGTACCACGAGTCTATGGGGTTTGCCCCTGAACGATTACATTACTGGCCATCTGGAACCTTCTCTTCTCAAGTGTCGTTTGCCCCCCGAGAATGAAACAGTAGACATAGTGAAGGATCGAAGTTGCGCCAGAGAGAGATTAAAAAAAAAAGCTGAACAACGAAAGAAAAGAGGGAATAATAGTCCAGTACATTTTAAGATAGGAGATTGGGTTTATGTCAAAACCCAGCCTGTGAGTAAAATGAGCGAGAAGCAATATAAGAAATTTTTCCCTTTATTTGAAGGTCCGTACAAAATCATTCAAAAATGCGGTCCCAATGCATTCATGATTCTAGGAAAGAAAGGTAAGAAGGGAGCGTATAACGCAAGATCTTTAAAACCTTGTAAGGGGGAAGGGGACAAGTCACTGCGGGGCAATTAAAGTTTTTTTTTTATTGTTTTTTTATGACAAATGGGGCAATGAGCTGATATTTTAAGTCAGCTCATATATATATAAGCTCACATATTTATAATTTGTCATAAATATTTTTGAAGTTAAATAGTTTGTAAAATGAAAAAAAAAAAAAATTAAATAACAAATGGTTTTGATTTAATGGAAAGGGTAAAAATTTTGAACTTTTATTTTGAAATAAACAAATAAAATTGAATATAATTTATTAAAAAAAAAAAAAATGTTAAAAGTGTTTAATTAAAAGGGAGAAAAATTCGAGAGATAAAAGGGTGGGGAAAAGAAAACAAAATTAGATTCTTGGTAGTAATTATACTCTATTGTTGAGTCTTTCACAAAGTAAAAATATTTGTTTAGTAATTGCTATTACGCTAATTAAAAAAAAAGATAAGAAAGAGTGGAGATAAGATCGCTTTTAGAGAGATGAGTTGACTTGACTTTTAGAGACCAGCAAGAACAATAAGAAAGCAGCTGTGTTTCGAACAATAAAAATTATTATTATTGAAATTTAATTTTTGCGGACTCTTGTCAAATGTATAGCGGCTAAAGTTATCACAACCTTCCCCTTTGGGGAATTGACCACCACTCCATCTGAATGAAGCTATCGAGAGAGTTATGGAATGGAAGAAACGGATATTGCTAGCCGGACAACCAAAGGAACACTCATGGAGTTCGCATATACAAGGACAAAGGCACGACCAATGGAATGTAAAACCTATGAAAATCAGGCCACTCCACTCTGATCTATCAGGGTAATTATAAACGTTTAATTAATGAGAACTCTAAGTAAAGTGTAATAGAACTTTATCTTTAATTTAATTTTCATTTATTATGTTTATTACGAATGTTTCAACAATAGAGGGGGGAAATAAATTTGTTTAATATTGTAATCTATTAATGTCAATTTTCGTTCAATATTTTTTTATGAAATATTGGAATAACTGTATTTTAAATTATTTAATATCTATTCGATCTAGAGAGTAACAACAGGGTGGGGGTATAAAAGTGCGTCGCCAAGTAACAGAGAACCTTGGGGCGTTACTCGTTTGTTAGTAGAAAATAAGGAAAGAATTGAAAGTATAAGAAAACGAAAGACACTTATACGTTCATTGTAAGATTTTTGCAATTTATTTATTTACCAAAGAAAGTGGAGTTTAAAAATAAACTTCAGGAAAGATTAAAAATACTATAAGTCATCTTATATACACGTCTGCTAGAATTCGCAGTATTAGTGTAGGCGCGAGTAAATCTATGGTAAATATTTGGGAAGCATAATTAGAAAGTAAACAGAGGGAAAATCAGAAATTGTAAGTCAGTTCTTTCTGGATCGGATAGAATTATAAGGTTATTAATAATAAATGGTAGTAAAAGAAATTAAAAGTTTTTTTGTCCAACGTATTCTCGAATTCTTGAATTATTTATAATAATTAGTTAGTGTTCTTAAAGGAAAACCCCTGGGAGATTATAATCACAGTTTATAATCAGTGAATCGTCGTTCGAAAATAAATAAAGACCAGGTTTATGTAAAGTTATGTGACCAGGTTCCAAGAGAGAAATCCTTGGTGGCGCCCTCAACGACGATTCTAATAACTAAAATTCAGTTAGTAGGGGAAGAAAGAAAGTTGTCGTGTCACAGCATATAAGTTTGTGCAACTTTATTTGGCAATTTTTTGACTATCATAAAAATGGAAGCACTTAGAAGAAATAGTTTAAAAATTGCCCCATCTCTCACAGTTTTTCTAATAAATTGTTCACAAAAATAGTACAAAAAGCTATTAATCACTAGTAATAATAGTGAAGGAAAATATATTTTTTTCTTAAATATAGATTCATATAATGCAGTAACTTTATTTTTAAAAAAAGCTGTCAAGATTTAACATTTATATACAAACACCTTCCAGATAAATAAAATTTTAATGAACAGTTAAATATATGCTAACATTTTTTTTGAAAATCAAATCAGGTATGAAAAATGAATGCATGCTTCTAGATTTACTGTATGGTCTAACATGGAATTCTCTATTTTTAGAATTTCATGTATTATTGAAGATTAATGTCATTCAAAACTGTTTTGTCCTATAGTACCTGTGAGCATTTAAATAGTGTTTATGTTTCAATATATTTGATTGGCTGTTGGTAGTCATAAGCGCTTGAGAAATTTGCACTCTCTCAATTTAATTTCAATATCGACTGTGCTTTATAATAATATTATTTACATATAATGCTGCAAAGTTATAACATCAAAAAACTACTGTGTAGTAAATCGAAAGATTTCACGCTGTATGTTTATAATTTGAACTCAGTGAATTAAGTGTGATGATATTTAAGATTCACACTTTCAGATATAAATACTTTGAACTGGCTTGGATATATAGAAAGACAAGTAAAGAAGAGAATGGAACCACTCTTTTCTTGTTAAATTCTCTGTCCCAGTGCTTAAGATTTGATTGGCTGTTGGTAGTCATAAGCACTTGAGAAATTTGCACTCTCTCAATTTAATTTCAACATTAAATTTATTAAAGTTCAGAGGAAGAATACTTTTATTTTTTATAAAACTAATACTACTAATAATAATAACTCATGATAATTGGTATTTTTTCATTTTCCCAGGATGCAATCCATGCTGATTAGCATTTTTCCATTTCTCCAGATGCAATCTATGCTAACTAGTGAGTTTCCATTTTCTTAAGATGCAATTTATGCCAATTAGTATTTTTCCATTTTCCCAAGATGCAATATATGCCAAGTAGTATTTTTTCATTTTCCCAAGTTGCAATTCATGCAAACCAGGGTTTTTCCATTTTCCCAAGTTGCAGTTTGTTGTATTAAACTGGTATTTTCCTAGAATGCAATGCATGTTAACTGGTATTTTCCATTTTTTCAGAATGCAATTCATGTTCAAATGGTATTTTTCCTTTCTCCCAGAATGCAATTTGTACTGACTAATGTTTTTCCATTTTCTCAAGATGTAATTTGTGTTGACTACTGTTTTTACATTTTCCCAAGATGTAATCTATGTTCAACTAGTATTTTTCCAGGAATCAATTCATGCTGACTAGTATTTTTTTTGTTTTCCCAAGATGCAATTTATGTGTACTAGTGTTTTTTTCATTATACCAGGATGCAATTCATGCTAACCATGTTTTTTAATTTTTCCAAGATGCAATTCATGCTGACTAGTATTTTTCCATTTTTTTCCACATGGAACTTATGTAACAAATAAACAATAAGACTTTACTATGAAAATTATAGTACTCTCACCAAATGAGCCCAACTTTTATAGGACCATATGTCATTCTAACACCAACTTTAACCTCTCTTCATATGTTTTCAATCATATGCCCTATACATTACATATATTGATACAGGTATATAATAGGTCTGTATTTCAGTTAATCATACTATTATGTGTTCCATGTATTTTTTTAATATCACATTTAAAAATTCTATTTAAACCTAATTTGGCATGTATTGTTATGTAATAATAATTATTTTTTAATTAATGTAAATCATGTTTTCTTTCCTATCACAATTAAGATTGTAAATCATATTTACACATGCAATATCATGAATCAATTTGTATCTAAGACTTCATGTTTTCACATATAACTTATGTAATCCTTTCTAAGGCCCCAATAAAATTTATCCATTGGAACATAACATCAACAAAGAAAAAACTTAGAAAATTTTGGTACGCAATATCTTGAGAAAATGTAATATGAAAAAATAACTATATGCAAAAATGTATATGAGATATGCTTAGTAACATAATTTTTATTTTTTATTAGATAGTGCTATAACATTAAAAAGAACAAAATTTTTACTTGGAACCTTAGAAAATATAAACTTTGACCAAAATTATTAAAAATATGGATAATTTTTATAGACATTTCAAATGACCTGCAGTTATTGAATTTTGCTAAGAAAATATATTTTTTAACTAAAAAAAAACATTATAAAAAAATTGGATGCATGCATTCTAGATCAGAGGGTTTTAACCATTTTGGTCCTTGTACCTTCTAGACTTTTAGTAAATTGTTCAATACCCCCAATTAAATATAATAAAAAATAAACAGCAATTAAGTTTTCATAAAAGTGGTGAAACCTGCCCCCCCCCACTTAATGGGAGAATCATTAGTACAAATACATTGTACTAATTCCCATGAAAGGTCATTTGAATCAAAAAAATAATTCGCAAAATTTATAATGTCTGCTGGCTTTGTTGTTTCTTCCAAGAGTTTACAAAAGAATTATTTCTGTTTTATTTCATTGTCATTTATATATCTAATAAAAACAAGAAGCTGTGCACAGTTAGTAATATCAGTCGATTCATCCAACTGTAAACTAATTTTTTCCAGACATTTCTTGATTTCCTCCACTACCTGGTGGTTTCATGAGCTATAATGAATCTTAACCAGGCATTTTGAGTTATTGGATCCTGCAATGAAAAAAAAGTCTATACAAACTCACTGTGTCTATGTCTGAAAAGACAACTGAAATGCTGTTGGTGGAACAGACAGATAGTACCAACATGGAATAGCCCAAAATGTTGAGGACTTTTCTATGTGAAATATATTAACAGCATAATATATTTATTTACCTGATATTTACTGTACTCCCTAGATACAACTACGGATACACCAGGTTGGAAACGCCATTTTAGATTATATTATTATTAGGAGTTAGAATGTAAAATAGGTCAACATTAGCAATTACAGTCTCAGATTAAAGACAGATCTCTTTGTTCTGACATTAAAATAATAATTGCATCTATTCAAATAATTATAGAATATTTGATACTTATTGTTTAGAAGTAACTATTACCCATGATCAATTTCATCAGCTTTTTAATATTCAAACTTAAAATGGTTATAGTGCTTCAATACAGTGTGTGTGCAGATATATGTATCAAGTATACCAATTTATTGCAAATAAAGATAATTACTGGTGTAATTGCTACTGAAATGCTCCTGGATGAGTCATTCCTCACTTCATTTACTCTAGAAAATTTACATATTTTAGCATGTGCTGTACTCTGTTAAATACATGCTAATTAATTTAAATTATGCAGGAGTAACACAATATAAAATGGCAGATATAGTTATGTGTATAATAAGTGTAAGCAACTTTGTAAAATGGGTGCAGAGATATGAATGATTTAAGTGTGTGTACATAAATATTTAAATACACTTTCTCAAAGATTATCTATAAATATAGATTATCTTCTCAGAAAATTAATGGTTAGTTTTTGTTCAGTTATATATATTGAAGCACTCAAATCTGTTGCACCCATTTGGCTTCACTTTCTGGTGATGTTTGAAACCTCCAAACATGGGTTCATACCCAATCATTTAATCATAAACCACTAGGGAGTGAAGGTATACCGATGCACATGATTGTTTGTCTTTGTGAACTTTACATTCGTCTAAAATTAATATACATATAAATTATATATTTCTATTACCGTAGACAATCATGCGTATGTGTGTGTAACAGATAAAACTTAATAATTAAGAGCATTGTATTATGTATACTTTCATTCATATCTATTTTAATAGGGAGAAAGTTCGAGAGTGCAAAGCAAATGTATTAAACAAAAGACTTACCGTATTCTAAATTCAGAAAGAATCTGTTTTTATTCTAATACAGGTTTATTTAAATTTCACATTACTTAACATTTATTCCACAGGTCTATTTTCAGCCTAAAATAGATTAAGACCAGTTCTCTTGAACTTGATCTAGCTCATCCTTCAAACTTTGCTGTATCATTGTAACCATTAACATACATCCGGGGATTACCTAAAGGCAGTCACAAATGAGTATAAATACCACCGCATTTCCTAACTAAAGGAGCCCTACATGTTATTTTCTAATGCTGTTGCTGGGGAAAGTTACGTCAATCAGAAACGTAAAATGGTGAGTGAGTAGAATTTAGATTTGCTTCCCTGATCTTTCCAAGATCTAACCAATGCCAAAGTACTCGTAAGCCATCATTTCCAAATTACTGCCAAAATGAACTGTATATTACATAAGGAATGGACTGAAACTCCAATTTTGTCAAAATACTGCTAAATTAACTATATTTCGTAAAACATGGAACCAACACGTGTGCATACGGCTGTGAAATCATCTGAAAGAAAGGTAATTCCTTGCTGCAAAATGAACTCTAATGCTTTCATCTTAATAATCCTCTTAATCATAAAAAGTAAACTTCAACCTTCGATAATGTTAATTCCAATCACCTAATGTATGTCTTTTTAAATATCTCTAGTTTTGTAATCCTTATAATTTCAAAATGTAATTGCTTATTTTTCCATCAATAATGCTAAACCAATTAATTGCTTAAACATGACCTTTTTTTTTTGATTTCTTTTTGCTTTTATATTTAAATTGTATTTTACTTTCTAAACTCGAATGCTAGGTTTTCACTCTTATTGTATTTTTATTTTAAATGTGGCAATTTTCTTTTATTTAATATTATGCAAATCATACCAATTTTAATATGCTAATAACTCAATCTGGCGAATCAATCTTATTTTATTTTTGCTATTCCACCATTGGGGAATATTTAACCATAAACGTAAGTTTTCTTACTACACTATAAAATTCACCCGATTGAGAAGTACTCCTAAACTATGTTTTATTAATTAATATTATGCCATACAATGCTATTTAAACTAAATTATTTACTATTATTTCATGCTATTGATCAATATTATAGAAGTTCCGTATTAAATAAATTAAATTCAGATCCTCATTTTTAAGTGATGATTCATTATATAAGTAGCCCACCACCTAACGATAATTTAAGTAATTAATTTCTCAGGCATGTTAATAGGCATTTAACGAAGGGATTCTTAATTTTTATATTCTATTAGTAATGTGTCAGATAAGTTCTTTAAGTAAATTGTATGCCCCCTTTTTGGGATTGCTTGCACATAATTATTTCATTACGCTAGGCTTAATTACTATTTTAGGCCAGATAAATCAGGGTTAAGACAAACCTGAAAGCCTTCACAACATGTCCCAATGATGGCGTTCATAAATCAAAAGTTGCTTTATCATACTTTCTCTCGTTATTGGAATCCATAAAGCACATTTCCCGGCGGAGTGTGGAGGCCCCAATTTCCACAGATTGTGCTGGTTGTGTAAGCGCTGCTATGGGTTAACATTTGACAAATCAGAACCATGGTATCTTGCTGACCACCTCCTTGGATGCTATCTGTAACAAGTGCAGATAAGCCTATATTCTTTGTCCTCAAGTTGATGAAGCTTCTCGTCCTCTCAAACATTATCATCCGGTCTGCACGCTATCGTTCATACTTCCTCATATATTTTAGATGCCTGTAAGCCGTGATGATATGATTTTCCTAAGCTATCCCAAGTTCTCATTATAATATAAATTTGATTTGCCTTATTATATATTATCGCTTATTAGCACTGTCCACCCTTCATTTAACCGCTATTAAATACGTTAATAATTAACTATTAATAAAAACTATAAAGGTCGAGTCATGTGACAATGTTGAAATAGTTATGCTTTTCTTTATTCTTTTTGTAAATCATAAGTGGTGAATCATCTCATAATGTCCCAAAATAATTAATCTATTGTCAATGTAACTCGAATGAAATCCAGGTGTAATCCAAGCTCGCTAGATCATTTATTATTTAAAATATAATAGTTATAATAAAAGCCCACTTACAATTATTGAATTTTGTTATATTCTATGTAACTTGAAATCTTATAAATATTTATTCTAAAAGCCCATGTATGGCTATTGCAGTCTGTCATAGTTTTAATGATTTAAAAATGTCATAGCGTGAAT
This sequence comes from Epiperipatus broadwayi, assembly GCA_028023455.1. Taxonomy (NCBI): domain Eukaryota; kingdom Metazoa; phylum Onychophora; class Udeonychophora; order Euonychophora; family Peripatidae; genus Epiperipatus; species Epiperipatus broadwayi. Next base: position 15,642 of record JAQFVV010014212.1, read on the forward strand.
AATAGAAACCCGTTAAATTGTATTAGCATATTAAGCCGCATCGGTTCAAATAATTAATTTCTTACCATGTATGTTTAGTAATGCATATCCATCAACCCTTAAGATATGTTATTAAGGTTAATATGGAATGCCTAAGGGACCGTAAGTGAAACCTAGATCGAGTATTCTTTGTATAGTTAAGGTTCTAACTTATTGTAAATCTCTATATCCAGCTATTCACATATTAATCGATTCTTATTATTAATATCATGCTAAATAAATTCATATTTAATAATCTATCTTTTGGAGATTTTATTGGTTCATGCGTGCACATCTGTTATTATGTTACGTTATCATTTAGTTAAGCATTAGGTCTCTTGTGTCTCTGCTGACCCTCTGGGCCAGAGATAATTGAAAGGTAGGCTGCTATCATCAGAAATGTTGTTTGTAATGGGATAGACTTGGGAAATGGGCAATAGGGCGGAGTTCATGAGTATCTCTGACCTGTGTATCTCGTATATGATTGAACTCTAGGTACTTTTGCTTAAATGCTAATTCTTGTTAGATGAACATACAATTCTGACTGGTACAATATATATATATATTATTTATTATGAGTAAATAAGCTCTCATTGAGTTTTAATTGTGTTATTGTTGTTTGTTTATTATTGATAAGATCCAGCTAGTATTTTAAGATACCCTTAGAATACACAGCAGATTGGTGTGTCAATAAAAGAATCTGTTAGCAACAGCAGATTGTTGCAGGTCTCTCAAAATTTATGAAAATAATAGTACATTGGTGCAATTTATGATTGAAAGATTTGTGACATCTTAATATAGGAAATAGACAAACTTTGATACACTGGCATTACAAAATAATGTTATAAAGAAATTTGATGTCAGCTACACAGTGGGTCGGGGCATGTAGGTAGAATAAATAGAGAAGTATATGTTGATAAATAAGTTAGAGGATGGCAAGCTAAAGATAGTAATGATGTGGCTGGCATGTAAGGACATATTGTATTTAGTGAAGATTTAATTAGCACTGATAACAAAAAACTTAAATCTAATATAAGTAAGGCTTAATTCATGTGCAAAAATGTTAATGATTTAATAACTAAATTGTTACATTGTATCTTGTTTTATAAATATTAAATTTACATATAGATATATTATGATCTTTAAATGTATATATATAGAAAAATGTGAAGAATTAAAAAAATTAACATTTAATTATGACAGGTGTTATTCTTCTATTTATTTACAGTTCCTTCATTTCCAACATAAATACATTCTTTCTTTATAAAATCTTTTCAATAAAAAGCAATAATTATAACATGAATAATAATTTTCACACAATTCAAAATTTAAAAAGAACTTATGATAATGCTTACAATAAAAAAATATTTTATTGTAATGCAATTCTTTTTTTAGTTATTATGCCTGTTTTTAATTATATATTTACATAAAAAGAAAAAATACTTTAATAATTGCATCAGATGCCTGTCAAAATAAATAAATAATGGAAGAAGTTTGGTCATATTTTGATCTGTCTTCATATGCAATTGTTGAAATAAACTGAAAAATTAAAAGAAGTATTATTTAATTAAAAAAGGCATTTATAAGTATATAATATGATGGTCTATAATTTAAAGCATATGCAAATAGTTGTTTTAAAGTTGTATATAATTACTGTTTTTTGTTAATGAAGAATTAAAAGGTCTTATAATGGCTTCTTTGATAACTCAGTAAGTTTGTTATTAATCATAGATATATCTATATATGATAGTCTGCAATTCTGATTTTATTCTATATTAGTCATGATTTTGTTTCTGATTAAGATGAAGTTTTTAGCTGTTATTCATTGAGCATTGACTTCTTTCATGTTAAATTATTAGTATTCTTAATAACTATTCACAATGAGAAAATGCTTCCATTATGGGCAGACTAAAGCTATATTTAGCATCATTATTTTTGGATTTTCAACAGGTATTGCTTCATGATTCAATTGATTATGTAGTTCAGGCTACAACTGATACATTTCTGGTGTTTTTAACATATGGTATTGGTAGTTTCTATCATACAAAAATTTGTCAATATAAATTAGCTCTGAAAAATACTTTAACATCTGTATTTTTTTGTAAGACAAGTAACTGGCATTGACTCTTTTATGTATTGATGGGAATCTATTTTTTTTTAGCTGCTTGTTACTCTTCATGTGCATCTTGACTCAGTCCATGTTTATCCCTCTTTTTCTTCTTCTCATATATATACACCAATACATAATGAGAATATATTTTCTCATCATCATTCAGCTTTAAGATGTTTGTTTCTTATGTTTTTCTTTCCTTGTTTTTGTTTTACTTTAATATGATAATTACAGTTAATCAGTTATTTTTAATCAACATCTAATTACCAGATTTAATTTTAATTAAGCTTCCAAAGGTATTTGCAAATAATAATAACTTTTGTAAGTACAAAAATTCATTGCTGACTTTTGGAAACTTGTGTATATTTTACTCACTTTTGATTATTTATATTTTTTTACTTATATATCCATATTCTCCTTTGCTTTTTTTGTTTTTTTACAAAAACGATATGTTATTTATTTTGAACTATCTTCTAAGCTAATATTTTAAAATTGGAGAGTATGGTGTCTAATATTTATTTCTTATAACTTAGCATATAACTTTTAAAGTATGTGTAGTTTTACAAATCTTTTAATTTCAATTCAATTTAAAGTAAATCAACTTCTTTCACGATTACATCTCTCTTTTTTATATTTATATAAATTAAAGTACTCGGATTAAAGCAAAATTATAAATTACCATTTTAAGTATAGGGAATTTAAACTCAGATTTTCACCATTGGTGATTATTTATTTTTTCTACATGTGTGTATCAGTTGGATAAGATAGTGTGGATAGTTGAAGAATGCTTGAAAATTTGAGTTCAAATCCCCTATACTTACAATTAAGCTCCCAGGTTTGTGAAGAGTGCCTGGTTTTCAAATATTTATTACCATTTTAAGTATTTTTATTTCATTACTTTAAAATATTTGGTCTGTCTCTATTTAGGGTTAAAATTACTTGTAATATATAACAATAGCATATTTGACTAAACTTACAAGTATAATATATATTATACATATTAATTTTTATTAGATCGATTTAAAAAAAATATTGTTTTGATTTAGTTAGATATAAAAAAGTAATACTTTTTTTTTAAAGTACTGCTTAAATATTAAGCATTTAAAGTTGATTAAATTTAATATTTAAAACATAAATAAAATTGAGTGTTTACACAAACATGATATGATATAAATATTAAAATTAATCTAAAAATCAGACTTGAAGTAAATTATTTATACAGTATATATAAACAATTTTAATCTACAAATAATAAAATGTCCATATTTATTTTTGAATTTAGAAATGCAAGTGTTTATTAAATAATAATTTGGAATAACAGTATTTTATTTATCAAAACATCAATTAATCAAAAAAAAAAAGAAATACAATGATGGCAAACAAAATGTATTCAGAAATGCAAATTCGTAAAAAACGTTTACATTTATTCTTGAATTTACGACATCCATGTTAATTTTTTTTAATTTACGGATATAAGTATACATTACTCAAAACAAAGAAATAATACATTTTGCAATAAAAAATGTGTATTAAATAAAAGAAATCGAAAGACATTTCATTCAAAAAACGTGTATGAAATAATAATAAAAAACAATATTTAATGTATTTTTAGCGATAAATTCAACTATAAGTATAGACATTTCTATTGATTTGCATTTTGTTATTGATGTTTTTTTTTTAAATTAACATTGTTTGGTGAATAATTTATTTTTATTGCAAAATATATTGTTTCTTTGATTTATTTAATATATTCTTGTAGAAGTTAATGCAAAAATAAATATGGTCATTTTATTTTTTATTGATTAGTTTTAATTTCCTTAATGGGAAGTACTATATAAATCAATCAATGACATAAACTGTACACTAGCATTCGATTTGTTTTATATGTATAATTTTGTTATGATAATGATATTTATATGTAATGTATACCACATATTTTTGAAGAAAACTGTTGTTGAAGAATTAAAACTGTCAGCTAATTTGGAAATTTGAATATAATAAAATAGTATATTTGCATTGTGTTAAGAAATGTATTAATATTAGTTATTTATATAAATATCTTAAATAATATTATAAAAATAAATATGGATGCTCTGAAATTTTGAGTAAGTAATGGCTATTTGGTGTAGATTTTAAATGTAAGCTAAAAAAAGATACATAGGGCTATGAATTGATTTAAATTAATAATAATAATATTTTATGCATCTAGATTTTGTTCAAGATGCAATGTTCTAAACATGGCTATAAGAGATTGTTTATTTTAAATTAGTTTTGTAAATTAATTTTTTCATTTTTTTTTTACCTTAAACAAAAAAAAAAAAGGAATGAAATTTAATTCATAAATGTTTATGCATGAGTAGAAATATTTGGCTTTATTTTTATGATAATAGAAAACCATTTACAACTAGCTTCATGAAGCAGATATTCAGATGTGATATTGATTTGTTGATGAAGTTTTTAATAAAAACCAATTACAAAAAGGAACTTTTTTATTATGTATATGATGTCATTGTGAACTTTTTGCTTTATTCACATAAAAAATACAGAATTTTTAAGCTGGCAACTTGGATATAAATATTTTTTTCCATGTCAGATTATTTTGCTCAACACTGGGGTGCTCAAATATACATGAATCTTTTTAGTTGTTTGTTTTACAACAGTTTTGGGGTTTTTTTGTATAGTTTTTAAAGAAGTCAATCCATCTCAGCAAATATTAATTTTTAGCCAATAACTGAATTGAGAACTCTATCAACTAAACTGCTTTTTGATAACTGTGAAATTTTTTTGTAAAAACAAACTCTATTTATTTTATTCCATAGCTTTCATCTACTGTAAAGTTGAAAATGACAGTGTTTATTAAATCCATATCCAGGACTTCTCGATCCATATCCTAACTAGATTCTAGTTTATGGTCTTCATTGGTGAGAAGTTTTATCTAGTGTATCTTCCAGTAACCACCTTGAAATTCAAAAACATTTTAATATTATAAATCCAAAATAACATGCTTGTATAATTATGTAGATTTAACACCAGTTTAATGGAATGCAACAAAAAGAGTTTGTTCATGTAAAGCATTGTATAGGTTGGAAATTATATGTTCTTTCAGTTTTATGCCAATTTTGAACATGGATAAAAATTAAAGACACCAAAATGGTGTCAGAACTATATAATTACATGCAAGAAAATTTAGCTTAGGTAAATCATTAAACTGTTTTTTGAATTTTAAGTTCATAACTTGATAGTAAAAACCAAATAAAAGATAGCTGTAGAGGAAAAGTGTATTTGATCTAAAATAGTCAAATGCACTGCATGCAGATCTTAACTTTCCACTGAGGAAGACAATAAACTAAAAAAAACAATTTAATGAATTAGAGTAGTATTGGATTTGAATATAATAAGCATTACTGTTGAATATCTGCTGATTTTTCAAGCTTACAATAGGTGGCAGCAGTGAAGTAGAATCAATTATTCTTGTAAAGTATTGTATAAGCTAATGGTCACGTGATGTTTTTTTTTTTTTGATATGTGAACATATTGATGAAACTAGTTAAGCATTTTGGAGACTAACTTTGTTCCATGGTACATGCAGACTACATAAACAAATATTGATTTTATAAAGATAAGAAAGGTGCTACAATTCTTCATGGCCTCATTATCACCTAATTTAAATATTATGAGTCTCAGTCAATCATTCTTGAATAATAAACTAAAATGAATATTCTCTGCCAACATCTTTCAGACAACTTAAGGCTTGTCTTTATGAGTAATTACTCTCTAAATTATACATTGCATTATTTGAGAAGAGATTATTAAAAAAAATCACTTTATAAAATATGCATAAAACATGTCTATGTAGCAATTTAATAAAATATAAATTGTGCATGTTTTTAATTGAAGATTTGTACCACCCATGTTTTAATGCAGTGATAATAGACCCTAAGATGATCCATAGACTGTAGCTTAGCTTTCACTTCCAATCTTGAGATTCTTGTGAATTCCTAAACAAGTAATCATTCAATTGTTATTGTTGTTGCAGCTTACTTTAATAATTCACTGCAGCCTTTTAAGACTTTTTGCCTGGTACATTTTTAATTCATTATTATACTAACATATTAACTTGTAATAGAGTTATATAAAGCTTAATGAATTTTCTATAATAATAATTTAATTTTGGCATGGATTTTGATTAAGTGCAATGTGTTACAAAAAAAAAAATCTGTGTTGTAATTTATAGTAGGCAATAATGTCTTATGAGTTTCACTATTCAAAATGATTACTTGTGCCTGATCTAAATGGTAGTATTTTGAATAATGGATATTTGAAACAATTTTATAAACAATAAGCATTTGAATCAATGATATTTTCTAAATATTTTACAAAGTATTTGAATCCAAACAGATAGAGAGAGTATTTTGATCACCTTTAAAATATTAATGCAAAATTCTGATAACTGCTTTAATAATATAATTGTCATATTGAGTCATTTATATTAAATGAACTTTTTTATCTTAATTATGTTCATTCTAATTTAAAAATAGAAGAACTATATATTTTTTGAGTAATTGTAGAAGTTTAAACTATTTGATAGTAAATCACATTAGCTTCAGTATTATTGAATATTTTTAGATAGTTGTACCAAAAAGACTGCAATAATTATTGTGAACCATTATTATTATTAACAACAAAATAATTATTTCAAGAATTGTATTGAATACATTGCTTCAAGTCCTAAGTGAGTGGTTACCAGGAACTTAGTGTGGTTTTATTGATTCAAAAAATAATTTTTTAAATATTTTTGTTATTAGTCTTTATTTAAAAAAGATGTTGATTTATACTTTTATTTTTAACAATTTAATTGATAATTATCTCCTGTTAAATGAGAAGATTTATAGCAATATTTAAAATTAGCTAAATAGTCCATGAAAATTTATTCTTATGTTACAATAGTTGATGATACTATGAAAAAATATTATTATTGTTAGTATAAATTTGAGATATACAAAATAAGATGATTTTAGACATAGATACTAGTTCCAACTTTGTCTTCTATTTTCAAGACAATAGTCTTTGAATATTTTGTAGATGGATTTATGTAACAGGAAATAATTTTTGACATATATTTGACAGTGGTGATTTAACAAATTAATATAAATAAAAAAGCAACATCTCAGTTTCTGCATTTACAATAAGCTAATGAATGAGCTATTCTTGTTAATTTAAAATATTTATAATACTCTCAATGCAAACTATATAAATGCTGTTTAGGTGATTAATCTTCAAGATGTTAGGTATTTATCAGAATTGATAGAAGAAATAATCATCAGCATGTTTGTCTTGAATGGATCTCATTAAAGAATGGAATTAATTTAAATATCTTAATGATATTATTAGGTGAATTTGGATATTGAAGTGCAGTATGAACTATAATAGATTGTTACATTTAATAATTAGAAGATAGGTTATTTTATTATAATAACCTGTAATTACTAAGTAGGGGTATTAGGATACCCAATTTTATGCATAGGATTGAAATATAGTGCTCCTATATTAGAACCTCTATTTATGTAAAACTAAAGTCACTGATAAAATTTTATTTAAGTACAAAGGGAAAAGCATCTTAATCAGTATATTCTTCAGCTTATTTAATATTTAATCTTCAAGTAAATCAACAGGTACTGGATTCAATGCAAAACATGAATGAAAAGTATTTTATGGTAAACTTGAACATGAAAAAAGTTTGTATGAATTATAAAGATATCTCAAAGGCACCTTTAATAATGTATAATATCTATTGCTTTCATTGGTAAAATATGATTAAAAATAATATATGTAATGGTGAGTTAAAATTAGACAGAGTATTGAAGCTTTTCAGAAAAAAAATTACTGGCATAAGAGATCAAAAAATAACTAAAAACCAGCATGTTATATACATAGGTAGAAAACTCAATTAATTCAAATAACCATAAGAAGACATCCATATTTTTTAAAAAACAAACAAACAGTATAGTATATACATAGAAAGCTTGAATTAATTTGAATAACCAAGATGATATTTTTAATATTTTTTTTTTTAGTTTTTTCCTCTCTATTCGACCATCTCTCTCACTCACACAATATACATACAGGCATTTTTTCTGTAGTTAGAGTGTCTATATTTAATAAGAAACAGTTTTCCATTTTTAATTTTTTAATTAGAATGTACAATCATGATCTTACTAAGATAGAAGTCAATTCAGATTAGGTGTTTGGGGCTGAGAAAGAGAATACACTGTATAAAATGCAAAGTGCTACTGTAAACAAATATAGATGTAAAAAAAAATCAAAGTATAACAACTTTTTTTATTTTTTACTTGGTAATACATTTTTCCACTGGAAAATGGAATTTTTTTTTTTAATCTATAATATACATTAAATATTAAATTATAATACTCAACTTACTGGTGGACAAATCTATTACAAAGTAAGAATATCTGTTTACTATGGCAGTGTGTACTCTATATAATAAAAAGAGTTGCAGTCAAAAGAGAGTTTTGTTTAATTGCATTTTAACATTACCAATGTATTTTCTTCCTCAGTCCCAGATATCTAATTTTGATTTACTGCTATTTTCGTATAATTATTGGGTGTAGATTTCTAATTAAAACGTTAAAAACAGAAAACTCGACTTATTAAATATTTCCATTTTTAACATCCATTAAATTATATATTGTATACATATATTGAGACAATCTGGTCTCAGGTGATGATAATGAATAAATTTGAGAAATACATAAAGTGATTCTATGAGCACAGACTTTCAGAACCCATCACTCTCCACTCTATCTAAACACCGATACACTCAAGCACGTATATGCTGAAAAGATAAATAATCACCAATATACGTATTTCATGCTAAACCAGCAATCATCAGTTGGTCCAGATTATCGTCTCTCACACATATATACTATAAGTGCTCAGATATATATTAAGATAGACAATCTTCATACTTTAATAGTTTCCTTTTACATTTATAAAATTTAGATGTTTTTTTTTTTTATATTTTTGAAAAAGAATATTCTAGTTTATTTGTAATTATAAAATTAAGTATAAGCTATCATTTTTGGCTTAAATTGTTTTCATTTATTTATTTGTTTTTTATTATATTACACTTTAAGATCATTTAATCTTGATTGTATTAATTAAATTATCTGTCGTTTTGAGATGACATATACTTAACAACATCTGGCTGAAATTTTCATAAATAATTTTGAAGTGTGCATAAATGAAAATACAGTTTAATCAATTATCGCTGGAGATTTGTAGTTGTTAAGAGAAAATAAGTTTTAGAAAAGAAATGAAGCTAATAATTACTATGCAGTAGGCTCCTATGAATGAGCCCTGCATTTTAACAATCTATAACAAGATACCACGGCTATTAGTATATGTTGATTTTAAAATTATTCTTGCCTAATATAATTTTTTTTAAACAATTTACTAAGATTATTTTCTCTGTATTGTTTTCTATCATCTTAACCGAATTGTTTTCTATCATCTCAACCGAATTAGGCATCTCTAGATTATTGTAAATTAAAACTTTAACAAATTTCTAGAGAGCACCATTAGAAGAAATAAGATTTCTATCAATTGCTTGCTTTTAATGAAACTTGGAATAATTTTGCAATAGCAATAAGAGGAAAAAATAGAACACAAGAAAGAAATATTGTATATGGACATAAAACTGAATTCAAATCTCTAAATAATTTAAAACATTGATTGAGTTCAGTTAACTGGATAGATACAGCAAAAAAATATTTTTTTTATTAATTATTTATTCCCTCCCTCTATCAAGTATAGCGCACAATAAATATACACTCACACACTTTATATTTTTTAATATAGAAGTCAATTTATTAAAATTTAATGTAAATATTGTAATTAAAAAACAGTAAATTATTAGACTGGAGGGAATATTAAAATATTTAAGTATATTTATAAAAATGTTTTTTTAAAAGTTTTTATTCAGTTGGTAGTCTAGATCGGTTATGAATTCAGTAGTTTTGTGTCTTTAGTAATAAACATTCCATCTGAATATCCTTATAATTGCAGTCCATTTAACGTTTGCCATTTATAGTCTCAAAACATATGTGAATGATATCAATTTTCTGTATCAATATTCTGATAATTCTAATTCTGAACTGAAAGTATGTATAAGCTAAATGTAACAACCGATTCGTGTAACAGTGTATTGTTAATCTATTAGTTAATTAATTAAATAAGATTTTATTTACGTTATAATATTTTTTATGTTCTTTGCACTCAAAATTTTGATTACATCAGTGATCACATCACTCATCAATGATCATATCACTGATCATTTCATTCTTACATTTCTCGATGAGTTATGTCTGGAATGTTGCATTACATATATGTGTGTGTATATATATTTTAAGCAATGTTAGTTGCCTTTCTTATATTACTAGTCAGTATAGTACTCATTATTATATTGTCCTGGAATTCTATAAAATAGATTATAAGTACAATGAATAAATAAGCCAATAGCTTTATCATATATGAAAACAGAAATCAACTATTTTTATTACACTGAAGTTGGGTGCCCAATTTGAAATTCGATAGAATCACTTACCAATCATACCCATTTGCACTTCACAATGCACACACATATATATCTATATATTCTTTGTGAAGCTGGGAGGTGTGGCTAATATACTTTGAAATTAGTTCAATTTGAATTTATTTATATTTATTAAATGTATAAAACAAACTAGAGACTATAATAAATTAATTGTACTAGATGGTACGATTTTAGTTTGCATTATTCAGTTTTAATTGGTTGATTTCTTAATTATATCATAGTTCAATTCTATCCTCAAAAATACATAGAAAATCTTATAAAAAAATTAAAATATTTACATCTATAACTTCATGAATTTTTTTTTAATTATATATGTAGCTGCTGAAAGGAGTTTGCAAGGGAAATCCTCTAATTCCTTTTTGATGTCTTAAAGAAACCAAACAGGGCATATTCATAATGTCTTATTGTTGCAGCTATTTTACTTTATAATTATTTATACAGTATACAGACATGGATGGGCTCACTGACACATATCATCCAGCATGGGAAGTTTATAGACTGCCTCTGATTTTAAGATCAATAAACTCTATGGTCTTTTTTCACAGTTTCCTGATAGCTTTTAACTGAAATGTCAGTTGAGTTTTTATAAAAGCTATTCCCAAGAGGCTGTAAAGTCACTAGCCAAGACAATAGTTGTTGGAAAAATGTGGAGTATACAATGAATCCTTTGATTGCAGGTCCAGGTTGCCATTTGATGATGAACTTTTATGTAGGCACTTAATTGTATTTCTTTTTCAAGAGAAGAAAGAATGCATGAATTATAATTATCTAATATTAAAAGAGACATTGTTAGATTTTATGAAATTAAAAGAAAAGATGAAGAGACAATTGATTTTACAAAATGGACATATATTATATTACAAAGGCACAATCAAATCTGAGACACTTGTATAGTCATATAGATCGGAACCTAGTCAATATCTGTACATTTTGGTATATTTGGTATTTTAAAAAATCACAGTCACCATTCTCCTATGAATAGGTATTACTACCACTAAAACATTATCACCATTTACAGAAGTTATTAAAACTTTCTATTGCAGTAATGTCACCCTGTGCAAGCCATAGTAATCAATGAATGCAAGGTTTGCACATAAAAACCCTATTTAGTTCATATTCATCCAGTATCCTTAGACTAGTTTCTAGCTTGTGGCTCTACTGTATGGAAAATTTGCTACTGTTTAAATAGCTTGAATAAGCATACCAAATGATGATCATGTGATGTTGTAGTGATATTATACTAATCCTGTTCATATGAGACTGGTGTCTGTGGTTTTTAATAAAACAAAGTTACCAAAATATATAGATAGTGAACTATATCCATATCCATACATCTATACAAGAGAATGAGCTTGGATGGAAAACATTATTATGTTTTCATATTGGACTCATAGCTTTATAGTTAACTAAATAGATAATAGGTGTTTTCTGGAGGATTGCATTAGTTTTTAAGATCTAGTTGTAGTGTTCTCTAATACAAGACTTCACTGTTGAAAGTCACGAGCTACAAACTAGTCCAAGGATATTGGATGAGTAGGCACTAGATAGGGATTTTAAGTACAAACATTTTTGCAGAAAAGGCTTACACTTGGTGATACTACAGTATGGAGAGTTTTCTACTGTTGTTAATTGCCTGCATAAGCATATTAAATGGTGATCACTTGATGTTTGATGGTTTTATACTTATTCTGCACATAGAATAATGGTGATTGTGGTTTTTGAAAAACCAGACATTAAAATGTATAGATGCTGAACTGAGTTAAGATCTGTATGAATATACAATTAAATGAGCTTGGATTGAAATTATTATTGGGTTTTAATATTGGGCTTCTAACTTTATAGTTAACTAAATAAGTAAAAGATGGCTACTGGACGGTTGCATTGGATCCTAAAATCTTGGTGCAATGCTCTCAAATCCAACACTTCTCACTGATGAAAGACACAAGCTAAAACTACTCTTGGGGATATTGGATGAGTAGGCACTAGATAAGGATTTTATACATAAACCTTGCATCCATTGATTCCTAAGACTTGCACTTGGTGGCATTACTGTATAACAAGTTTGCTATCATTATCAAATATTTAAATAATAAAGATATATCAAATGATTGGAAGAATTCATTACTAATATTAATATTTCAATAAGGAGATGAAGGTTTTAGAAATTATAGACTTAGTGGTCCTTTATAATTTCTATACAAAAGTTTTACCAGGAAAATTACAACTTGACTAGAGCAAACTTTGGATTTTAATCAACTAAAAGGACAGGCTAGATTTTAAAATAGTTTTAGTACACTGGGTCACAACAAATTATTAATAAAGGTTATAGAAAAAACCAATGAATATACATGACCATGATGCTTTGGATTTATAGATTATGAAAAGTCATTTGATTCTATAAACGTTTTTTCAGTAATTAAAGTGTTGGATCATTCAGATATAGAGTCAAGATATTCTGAAGAATATTTATCAAATTACAACAGCAATGATTAGACTACATAATAATAATAAAAAGATTAATATTGAGAAAAGTGTTCAACAAACTGATTCTATATCTCCAAAACATTTTACAACAGTTTTGCAATAAGTATTTTGTAGATTGAAGCTAAAAGAGTAAAAGTAAATGAAGATTATTTAAGTCATCTAAATTTTGCAGATGATGTGATTGTTTTCCAAATAATCCTTCAGAACTTCAGGAAATATTGCAAGTTATTAGATGAAAGTAAGAAAATAGGACTACAATAAATCCTAAAAGAACTGGAGCAATGTTTGATGATTTTCTCTAAAGAAGAAAGTAAAGATTGTTAATGTTGAATTAGAAGATGTTAACAACTACAAATATCTTGGTCAGATTATTGATGCAGTTTAAAACACAATGAATGAAATTAATCCTAGAATTAAACTTGGATCAAATGCTTTTGGTAGAAAAAGCTTAATATTAAAGGAAAATATACCTATCTGTTTGAAAAGAAAATTTTTTTTTAGTAATTATGTTTTACCAACTTTTATGGATCTGAAACTTGGACACTTAACAGAAGAGCACTACAGAGGTTTCAGATCATTCAATGAAGTATGATTAAATGTATGTTAGGAGTAACAAAAAAAATTGAATATTAAATATATGGATCAGAAAACAAATAGGTGTTACTGATGTCATTAAAACAATTAAGAGATTGAACTGGAGACATATTGACTGAAAAAATAATAATAGATGAACAAATGAAATTATAAATTATATTCCAAGAAATTGTAAAAGACTTGAAAAGAGGTCACATGTTAGATGAATGCATGAAATAAGGAAGTATACTGGGGTAATGTGGGAAAGAAAGGACAGAGATCAGAAAAAGAGAATTAAATTTGGAGAAACCTTCATCTTGCAGTGGATCAATAATGCTTGAAACTGATATATATATATATAAATTAATAAAATACCCATTAAATTATATAATATACATAATCATTTTAAATTATTATAGCAGTGTAAATAAATAATAACATGTAATATCCTATATGTAAATACATTTGATTAATTAAATCATAACCATTATCAACTGAATTTATTATACAAGAAATAAAAAAATGTCACAGTTGATTTTCCAAATGTTTTTTTATTATTTTCAGTAATAGCACATTACTTATTTAAACACTAAACATCATATGATCACCATTTCTTATGCTTACACAAGTGGTTTACACACATGCTAAACACTTCATACAGTAGTACCAAAAGTGAAAGCCAGAGTCATTCAATGGATGCAAGAAGGTTTGTGCATAAAATCCCTATTTAGTCCCTACTCATCCAATATCCCCAGACTAGTTTCCAGCTTGTGGCTTTCATCAGTGATGCTACTGTACAGAGAGTTTAGCAAGATTATGTTGTGGAAATGGGATGGAGCAGGGTATGGGAAAACATGGAGGGGAGGATGGAAAGGGAAGGTAAAGTGACTAATAGGTTTCTCTGGGTATAGTTGCTGAGAGTTTCCTGACTTCATATAAGGAGAAGTCACGGTGCATCACATCATCACATCACATCCTCTGTGTATAACATTACTTGTTTATTAGAAAATCTCTTTATAATATTATCTCCTTAATCATTCTTTTTAGGATGTTGTTTTTTGGGTGTATATTATTATAGCATTATATAAACCACAATTGAGTTCAAAAGTACAATATTTTTTTATGGTTAAGAACACTGAAGCAGCAGTTAAGTAATTATTTACTGTAGTTTTTGTACAATTATAAAGTAGGGGAGTTCCTTTAATAATTTTCTCTAAATTTGATATGATTTACTGCATTTACAAATAATTTGATAAATGATACATCATCAAATATTTTTTGATAATTAAAATTATTATTTTTTTAAAAAAAACATAAATATCCATTTTTTACTATTTATGTTGCCATTTATGCTATAGAATTTCTTATTAAGTTTATTTAAGATATGTCAGATTAAAAGCCTTCATTTTATCTAAGATTTACTTGAGCAAATAATTCTATGTTTTGTATTTTAACACTTTTATAACTATATAGTTTTTCATTATAATATAAAAAAGATTTAAAACTTGTTATTTTATGTTTGATTTGATGTGGATGTATCTTCTCTCCTGGATTAATTTCACGAATAGCTTACTGTTTAAATAATTATTATACCTTGAAATTTTTTAAAAATAAAAATTTAATAATTTTATTTTGTTTTTTATACAAATAATCCAATTTAGTTTATTTAAATTATTTAATTTGCATAGAAGCAAGTCAATAATATTTTTTAGATTGCAAAAGAAAACATTGGCAATATATCTGGAATAAATCTTAATAATTTTAAATTTATTAATACTTAAGCTAGATTCTTTATATTTAAATAGAACAAAATTATATATTTGAATCATCAAATGATTTTTATAAGCCATTCTTTATCCATTTTATATTGTTTATCATTAAACATTGCCACAGAATATATTATGGATTTTACTGTAGATTTAATTACAAAATTTGTTTATAAAGTATTTTCAATATATTTATAAAATCACAATGATGAATAAATCCATATAATATAGTATTGTCTAAAGAAATTATAATATTTCAATTTTGTAATTTTATACTTTCAATTATATCAATAAATTCATGTATTGAAGCTATAGTAAATTTACCATAATCCAAAATATATTGAAATTATTTATTGACATACTTAGCAACATTATAGGTTAATGAGCCACTAAAATCTAACATAAATTTGCAGAATTTATTAATTTTGACACCTAAGGCAAGCTTTAAAAACTGTCTTTTTAAAAAAATTATTTAAAAAAGCCTTTGTTTTGCAGAGCTAGTGCCCACCTAAATTAAAATCCAAACCAAATAAAATTATCATGAAAGTTAGAAATTTTTTCTCAAGTAACTGACCTATAGCTAATCTTAATAAGTATCCAACATTGTGAGTAAAGGAGTATCTAGATGTTTTAAAATAAAAAGTAAAAAAAAAAAAAAATCATTCAAACCCTCACCACCTGACATTTAGCAAACCTGGTAAATATTGCCTTTTTATTTATTGTTCCTCTTTGAGGGCATACTGATGATCTCTTTATTCTAAGGTGATTAGCTATTACAAAAGTCTGTTTATGTATACAATGCAAATAATCTACTAATAAAATCAACAGATAATAAGAAGGAAGAAATATTTAAAAAATTATAAAACTTAAAAAATTCATAAAATTAAATTAAAATATAATAAAAAACTTAGAGAATAAAAAATAAATTTTATATTAAATTATTTTATAGCTTTAGTTACAGCAAATAACTTAATAGCTGCTTATAATTTATTGTTTTAGATATAACTTTTTCAGTTTAGAAGGATTGCTTCTGTTTGCTGTTGCTCTTATGATAATGTTAATTGAATTCTTTAGACCACAATAACAATTTTTACTGAGATAAGACAATATATAAAGAAAATAAGTAATATGAAAATATTTAAAAACAATCCATTAAAAAAATTGAATATCTGAATTCTGTAAAAAGGTGTTGAAAAATATTAATACTGTAGGAAGATATATCTGAGAATAGGTAAAGAAAACTATAAAAGAAAAGAAAAGTTTTAGAATGGGAGAAAAAAGTCCCTTTAACATTAAGAAGATTCAAATATTAATAAAAATATAGAAGACATTATGAGATGTGTGAAAGAGTTGTATAAAGAATTATATAGTAAAAAAGAACAAAAGAAAACACAAAGTAGTCTCTATAAATAAAACATATTCTCAATTACTAAGCATTTTAAGTATAAAAAAAGACATGCAATTAAATTTATGAAGCAGAGAAAAACTGCAGGGGAAAAAAAAGCAGATAATGAAATTGAAAAACTGTTGGTAAAACTATAAATCCAATATCTAAATGATAAGAATGTGACAGATATTTTGGAAAAACAATAATGATGATGATATTTAAGAAAAATGATAAAAAAGACAATTAGAAATTACAGATCTATCAGTCTTCTATCAGATTATCATGATAAGCTATAAAAGGGTGTCTAAAGAAGGTCTTTGCTACCAAAAATCTAACTAGATAATGAATATGCTTATGTAGTGACAACCAGAGCAGGAAAGAAAAGAAAAACCATGAATGGAAAGAGATAAAGAAATGCCAAAACAAGTTTAAGTATGTAGTATTATTTCTTTAATATTTTAATTTATGCATATTTGGTATATAAATAATAGTTAATCACTCAGTAAGTATGATCAGAGTATTATCTTGATTTCTATGACTTCAATGCTTTTAATTTATTACTACTAATAATTTTATATACCTTTCTCACTTATATCTGTTCCTTTATACTATTTGTTTTGATACTATACTCAAATCCCAAGATGTATATAGTGAATTTTAACAGTAGTAGCATGGAAGATACTATCACATTATAAAAGTTTATATACATATGTGTATATACCCTTTCACCTTATAAATCTATGCCAATTCAGTGAATTTTTTTTAAATATGAAAGAATATTACTAATATTAATTTTAACATGTGCTCTCTAAAGAATTTTTCATAATCTTCAGATGACAATGTTTAATGAAAAAATAATGAATCTTTATTGACATATATTTCTGTCAATAGCTAATATTATTTGGAGACTGAAAACTAGTTCAGATTCATTAAACATTAACCAATACAAAAGTAGTTTTAATTAAATTACTATTAAATTAACATTTAAACTTTATTATCAAATTAAACTTAATGATTGAGATTATATAAAAATTACATTACCATGTTTGGTGCTGCCTATGCTGCTGGTGATGTGGTTATTGGTAAAAACTAATATCCAGCAAAGATTGGTTGATTTTTAGTAAACATCCCACTTTAAAAAATCATGAAAACGTTTGTAAAGGATGTAAATTAAAATTAATAATAATATTATTACATACACATACATATATACAGTAAAGGCAATAACTATGCTGTATCAATGTACATGGTCTCAATTTGTAAAAAATAAAATAAAATTTGCAAATTTAATACATTTTATATGTAAGTAACCATTTTTGTCTCTGAATGCCATATGTGATCATGTTTAAAAAAAAATTTAAATTTATAAATAAACTTTACAATATGCCATCAGCGATTTTTTTTCATCTTGTAGTGTCATATACAATCATGTTGTTAATAAAATTTATTTGGTTTATATTGAAACATATACATTTTATTCTTCCTTTATTATTCTTTCCAAATTTGGTGTGCAATATTTTGTGTAAGCATAATGTTAAAAGTTTTATAAAATTTAAGAACATAATTAAAATTGATACTGAACTTTAAGACCAAAAAAATATTGGGAAAAAAAATCACCCAATGTGTATTGAATTGTAATGAAAGTCAGATAATTTTGCTAGTCATTTTGTTTAAAAAATAAAAATATGTTTCAATTCTTTTTCTTATTCTTACTTTTTCAGAATGAATAAGTAAACACACAGTAAATATCTTTAAATGTGTCCTCTCAATTTATTATTAATTATTATTATTATTTTAAAATTTTGTTTATAATATAATCTTAATTTGGTACTAGTCTTATAGCTAAATATGCTGCTCTATGGTGCCGTTTTCGTGCTAAAAACATAAAAATGCCGTTTCTGTGTCCGACACGTTCGAACCCGCATTTTCTATAATACAACTTTTTTGTTGTGCTACAGATTGCAGGCTGCTATGTTGCGTTGCAGTACAGCATGTATGTCGCATCACAGCAAATACATTTTCCGAATTCGCACAGTTTATAAAATGGTTACGCCTTGGTGAGAGGGTATGTTTTTTTGAATTGGATGGAAATGTTGTTTTCATTGGATTTTTTTTTATATTTTAAAGTATTGAAATGTTCAGATTTTGTAAAGTAATAATTAACAGACTTTTTACACCGTACTGTATTGAAGTTTTAATTGGGAAAATGTTGACAAGATATATGTGCAAAGTGAGTTGGGATTATGTAACATGTCAAGTAACGTACTGTTCGTAAGATTCCACGAGACAAACAAGATTCTATCGTGTGTATATTTTTGAAGTAAAAAAGAGCGGTAACACAAAAATATCCAGTAAGAAAAGTACAATTCTGCATGGTTTTTTTGTAAATTTCATAAAAAGCATATATTATAAACATAATTAATAAGTAAAGAAGACATTTTTGTTGTTGTTTAAAAAAGTTTTACTTTCTTTCTTTTATCCGACTACGGTTATACTTTGTTGAATATAGTTTACGTTTATTGTTATCATTTATTTTATAGATGTTACTAAAAAAAAAATATTTACAAAAATACGATTTTGATATTGGTTATTTTAGCATTACAAACTCTAAACCTAACTGTAACAACTTTTACTTTTTGTTGTCATTCTATATGAAGTAAAAATAGCGGTAAAGCCATAACCCCAGTAAAAAAATATACATAGAAAATTGATTTTTCTAATAAAGCAAAATAAAAACACGAATCAAATTGTAATTTGTTTATTTTATTTTACATTTATTATTATCATTTAATTTGTATACGTTAATAAAAAATAATATTTAAAAAAGACAATTTTGTTTTGTTTTTATTTTCACATTACAAAAAAACACATCAAAATGATTAAAATCAACGGCCCGGGAATGTTCATATTTTATAGTTTTAGCGTGAAAACGGCGCCATTGAACAGCATCTTTATCTATAAGACAAGCACTCTTAATTTATATATGCATACTTTACATATAACACGCATCTATGCTATATATACATATTGAGAGTTATGTATTTCATAGTGTGCAACAATGTATTAGTCTGTGTGCATATATATATAGTTGAAAGGAAAAGTAGAAACAAACACAAACAATCTTCTTTGGATATTTATTTTAAAAAATATACACTGGAATATAGTTAAGGGTTAAATAATAATTTTTGAAAGTAAAATTATTATAAATTAGTTTAAATCATTTGAAAAGATATATTAATTCTGATTTTGTTGGTTAAAATAAATTTATTTTTATATTAAATAGTAATTGCTTTTATAAAATTCCCTATCTCTTTATAATTAGAATGAAAAGTTTTTTTTTATTAAAGCTTTTGATAATATTAATACAATCTGGTGTTTTCAGGCAATTAATAAAGGAGAAAAAAAATTGACAAACTTAAGGGAAGCTAAAACAATTGTTAATTAATTGATGATTAAAAGCCTTAGGTCAAGTGACAATGTCCAAAGTTGCCTATCACAACAATTGCCAACTTTGGACATTGTCAATTGACCAATTAATTAACAATTGTTTTAGCTTCATTTAAGTTTGTCAATTTTTTTTCTCCTTTATTAATTGCCTTTTTATCTACAAAATGTAACCTTTTTTGACCTAATAAAGTTTGTTTTTAAGATAAATATATTTTTAGAGAAAAGTTTAGTTCTAATTAAAGTGACTGAAAAGAGTCTTTTTTTTTTTTGATAAAAAAAAAAAAATAATTACTGTGTTTTTTCAATTTCACCTCTGGCTATAAAAGGTTGGAAGAAATAAAAATTGAGATTAGATTACAAATTATTACAGGAGTATTACTATAGAGTTATAATTAAAAGTGCAGATTACAAATCAGCTGCTGCTGCTAGTTTCATGATGTGTTTCATGGCCCATATTGTGTACTAGATGATATTCCTAAAGTCTATTAAATTATAAAGACTAAATGGAGCTGACTGATGCCTTCACTGAAAATGTCAATGGGGCATTATGTTACTCTATTATTTTATTTTTATATATATATTTTTTACTCTATTACAAACATGATTATAGTAGACCAGTGCTAATTGGGTGATGAAATTATTATTGTGCTATAATTTATACATATGCAGTTTTATCAATGTGAAAGAAGCATAGACAAAGATAATAATATCACTTGGGTTTAAAGATAATAATCTTTGAATAAATTATTCAACTAAAACTACAATAATAAAAGGAAATAATAAATGACCATTTCCAGTTTTATTTATTAAATGGGAAAATCAGAAACTTTCTATACTGAAAATGACAATTATTTAAAATACTTTGCAGTTAAAATGTCTAATTAAAATTAAAATAACAAAATAAGTTTGTTTGAATTATACTTCTAAAAATGAAGGATTGATTCATAAATGATTTTATTTTGAAATTAAAAACAAAACTTTGGGAAATCTTATTGTAAATAAAGAAACAAACTGGATCTAATGAACCAATAACTTAGATTAATAAGAAGTTAATATATATATAGGCGTGCATGAGACATGGAATTAATTGTGTCTTGTGAAAAAATAATATTTTTAATAAGTTTATGAAGTATCATATAATATAGATGTCAGTGTGTACACATATTTTGGTGTAGACCCACATATATGTTAAATTAATCATTTATGTATTATTAAAAACAAATTTAATTATTAGTTTATCACAATTCTGATATGTAATTTTAGTTTTATACAGCATGCCTATGCTTTTATATAGGTGCATGTCATGTAGACACATATATTAAAATCAGTCATCAAACATGTATATGTTAATGTTAATTACTATATATTAGAAAAATGAATTATATTTATAGTTTTATGACAATTTTCAAATATGTTCAATTTATATTATACACCCATGTCTGTGTGCAGATATATAGGCATGTTTTATATAAATCTATTAAGTTATATGTAAATTACAATGTAATAGTGGATATTTTTTATATTTTAATCAAAATCAGAATGCTTAATTTATATTTATAGCTGTATTCTACCAACCTTAATTTTATTTTAATTTAATTGTTATTAATAAATTGATATTTCATTGTTAAAGTTATTCCAGTGAATTTATTCAATCCTAAAATAGTTTTAAAATATTATGTTTGTATTATATCATTTGTTCACAGTAATGGTTATAAAGCTCTTGTTTACTGAGCTGAATTTATACATAATAGTCTGTTATTTAAAAGGGGGTTATGTTTAGTGTTTTTGGATATCCAGATGATTCTGAATTGGTGTAAAAGTATATCCTTTAATGTTCATGCATTAACTTAAATTTTATTTTATTATTAATTAGAAAATATTAATTAGTATTAAAGTTTATCGGCTTAACGTTTTCGAGGATCCATACCTCATATTCATAGCCTTCATAAAATGTATAATAAAATATGCAAATACAAATATTCAAATAAGTTAGTATTACGTAGCCCATTTCTTCGAGATCTCGAAGCAAGTATCCTTTCTATTAATGGCATGGATGTTTCCATTGATGTAAAATGCCTCCTTTATTTTTCTTTTGTGATCATTTGATTCTGAGCACAATATTATGGGATTGGCGGGTGTGAAGTTGTGTCCAGATTGTTTAGCATGCTCCAAGAATACAGAGGACGTGTTGCTGTTTTTTCTGAGCTCTGTTAAATGTGTAAATATGTTGACCCAGTCTAGTATTGATTGTAGCTTTCGTTTCACCATAATATATAGCATGGCATCCAGCCTAAGGGAAGGCAATAGAGTACACCACGTGTGGGGTGAACGATCGATCAATGTGGTCTTTAGAGTTGTTAAGCAATCTATTAGAATTAGGTGGAGTTCTAACTGCTATGAGGCATGGATCCTCGAAAACGTTAAGCCGATAAACTTTAATACTAATTAATATCTTCTCTAATTAACAATTATATATTTTACATATAGTGAGAAGTAAAGCTATATTTATTAATTAGAAAGTAAGTTTATAGTTGGCCAGTATATTAATGTTACTAAGGGGGCAGAATGTATTGGTGATGACCTGCATGTTTTAGTATCCCAGCATTATTGTTTTAATTGGTATATTCTGATAGATTACCATTTAAGTTTGTGTATCCAAGTTATTGTTTGTATTGCTGTCCTAAGTTTAGTAGTGGCCAAATAATTTGCCTGGTCAATAGTGGACCACTTTCAAATCCAGCCACAAGGTTGATTGTTGATTTTATATTTTTGATCATTCCTGATAATGAATGGTTATTATTATTCATCTGTAATACTGGTAAACTTGTAGTTTTTGCTGATCTCACATGCTCTCTAAAAATATTCATATTCTTTATATTATTTATATATTTAAATTTGATTCATTAACTGGAGATGATGTTGATGAGTTTTCATCATCCCAGGTTCACCCCATTGGCTTTGTGCCATTACAGTATATATATATATATATTTCGAAAAATGCCATCTATTTAATAGTTCAATTAATGATACACGCAGAACTTTATTTTCAGATAGTCAGCTTATAGCTAACCCAATTATTAATTGCTAAAAAGATGTCTAGATATTCTTAGCTAAAGAGTAAATCAAGAAGTTTTGTTTTTTTTCACTTTTGATGAGATAATGGAGAGGCCTGTGCATCTAAGAATCTATTTAAAGATTAAATTATACATGTCATTTTTCATGCTTCCTATTTTTAGATCATTATCTTCCAAATCATCAAACTATATTAGATGGATAACTGAGTTGGCCATGGGTTATAGAAGTTTTAAAAATTCCAAATTAGCTGGGAAATTTCTGAAAAACAAAATTGAAGTTTCATCTATAGTTAAATCCTAAATCATAAACTATCAATTACAATGAATCCTATTTACTGTCCTATATTTTTTATGAGTGATCATATAAAATAAATGGAAGTAACTATATTCCTAGGAGCTATTAATAAATAACATTCATTTTATAAATGTAGATCATAATTAAGCCATCATTTATTGACATTTCTGGAGAAAAAACATAATATTTGTATATTAGCCTAATTTTTAAAAAATGCATACATTTTTCTGATATTATAAATTAATATCAGAGGGATCAAAGATATGTCTCACTTATAACAGTCTCTATATTAAATATTCATAGTTTAATACATGTATATGTAAATTTAATGTTAAAAATCGCTTACATATATATAAAGTCATGTAGTAATTATTAAATCTATTTAATTAGTAATTGAACTGTTTTTTAAACTGCCATGTTTAATATTTTTTTTTTACAATAAGAAAACGAAGCATTTCTTACTGTACTTTAGATCGTCTTATATAGAATTATTAGGCATAACAACAGTCAGAGAACAATCTTAAATCAGCTTTTATATTTTAATGCAAATTTATTTTGGGAAAAATGATAACAATTTTATGGAGATATTTCACTCATTTTTAAAACTACAATAGGTCAGCATATGTCATATGTGTAAAAATAAATAATACTTTTATAATATATAGAGTATATGAGCACAGACTTTCACATGACTCACCATCAGCACTCTACCTCGTATCACTGATACACTTGAACACATATATGTTGAAACGATAAATAATCACCAATATACGTATTTCATGCTAAACCAGCTCATCAGTTGGTCCAGATTATCATCTCTACACATATATACTATAAGTGCTCAGATATATATTAAGATAGACAATCCTCAGACTTTCATGGACAGGCTTCAATCTACTCCACCCTCCAACTCTTCAATTGTCCATCCAATTGAAAATCTGATGGAACACTCAAAGGCCACCCTGAGGTCAAGATTTTTGTCACATCCATGTTGACCTAAAGTCAATCTGACCCCTCATGTACAAGACATAATCCATTTAATCCATATACAAGGGATGGGCAGACATCTCTACTATGTAATAATTGAAATACAGGCTTATTCCCTTGTATATGTATTAAATGGATTGTGTCCTGTACATGAGGAATCAAATTGACTTTAAGTCAACATGGGTATGACAAGAATCTCAGCCTCAGAGTGGTCTTTGAGTGTTCCATCATCAGATTTTCAATTGGATGGACAGTTGAAGAGTTGGAGTGGATTGAAGCCTGTCCATTAAAGCGTGAAGATTGGCTATCTTAATATATATCTAAGTAGTTATTGCATATATATGTAGAGATGATAATCTGGATCAACTGATGATAGCTGGTTTAGCATGAAATACATATATTGGTGATTATTTATCTTTTTGATATATATGTGTTCAAGTGTATCCGTGATATGAAGTAGAGTGGTGAGTGGGTGTTGTGTGAAAGTCTGTAAGCTCATATACCCTATATATTACATATATTGATATAGGTATATATATAAGCCTGTATTTCAGTTAATACTTTTAGTTAAAATAAGTATAAAGCATTGATAATTTCCATGCTATTTAATTAATAGTTGAGTTGTCCTCTAACTGCCACGTTCAATACTTTTTTACCTTAAGAAAATGTAACATTTTTTACTATATTTTAGAACAACTACAGATGGAATAATCTTAAATCAACCTGTACGTTTTAATGTAAATTAATTTTGAAAGAATTGATATTAATTTTATAGAGTAAAATATTGCATTCATTTCTAAATTAAACAAACATGGTAATTATTACATGACTATATTTTTTTAATATAAAACTATTATTTATTATTGCACATATGACGATTATTATAGAGTTTTGGAAATGACTGAAGTATAAATAAATTATTTCAAAATCAATTCACATTAAAATATACAGGATGATTTAAGATTTCTTCCGTCTGTTGATGTCTCTAATAACTTTTTCTAAAGATCTAAAATACAATAAAAAATAGTCTGTTTTCTTATTACAAAAGCTATTGAACATAGCAGTTAGAAGATAATTCAACTATTGATTAAATAGACTTGGTAATTATCGCGACTTTATATTTGTTCAGTAATAGCTAAACAGCATTAAGTTGTTGCACATGCGTTTTGCAGATTTTAACTATAAATGACTGAATACAAACACTTCAAACACATGACAAAGTCTTAAGGAAAAGATAGAATGGCCATCTATCTTTTCGAACTCTAAACTTTCTTTTTTGCCATAAACAAATCCTTAAAGCAGTGTCTGAAATTATAAAGTCACTTGAAGATATTAAATAATCACCCCAAATTAACTTTTACTTGTTTTCCGGATCATAAACTGACTGCTGGTGAAAATTATCAGAATTTCTGCGGCTACATCATTCTTATTTTGAAATTAAATATATGTACCGATAAATCAATTATTTTAAGAATGATGGATCGTAATAATCGGTGATTTTCACCAGCGTCATTCATTCAAGCATGTAAAAATAATTTGGGGTGATTATTTAATATCTTCACACCCTCACTTTTACAGACTCTTAAGATTCTGCCTCATCCTTGAAAGGTTTGGGTTCGAAAAAAGATAGATGGCCGTTATCTATCTTTTCCCATAGACGTTTTTTATCATGTGTTTGAAGTGTTTGTCATCGAAGTCATTTCTATCAGTTAAAATCTGCAAAGTGCATCTGCAATGGCAGCTCACTGCTGTTTAGTCTGTAACCAATTATAAAACATCTTGCTATATAGAGTAATGATTTATTGTTCTATATAAAAAGTTATTATTTATCGTACGACTATATCATAACTGTCCAATAGCAACTTATTGTCCATACTTTAATTCATATGACTTCAGTTCTCTTCATATGACTAATCATTGTAAATATAAGCTTTAATCTGTTACAGAAGATAATACCACAACTGAGTATAAAATGGAATTTTATTTAAATATAATATTGTGCCCATGCATACAGAGTTATTTATTATTAAATATTTGATTTTCAATACATGTATGTTGTTCATGTTCTGAACTTATTGTTATAATAGAAGCGGCCCTGTAGGGAACTCCCAGGACTTTCAAGTTCCCTGGAGCTTTCCATTCCATCTTATATAACCAGTACATGACTACATGCATGTGAAAAATATAAAAGATCTCTGTTATACGTGTATTTCATTACTGAACCAGCATTCATCAGTTAAGTCCATATCACCATCTTAAACATATATACAATAGTCATTCAATTTATATTAATATGGTAAATCTTCAAACATTCATTAACGTGAGCTTCAATCTTCTCCACCTCCAACTCTTCAACCATCCATATCATTGAAAATCGATGATTGAACTCTCAAAGTCATTGTTGATGCCACTATTATTATCATGTTCATGTTGACTTTGTCACTCTGACCCCCTCACAAATGGGACCTTTAATTGCTCACATAAATATAAAGAAGAGGGATGGGCAGAATAGGGGAGGGCTGATATTGTCTCTTATCTATACTAAACTTAATGTAAAATATATATATAATTAGTTCCAACCGGTAACCACTAAACATTCACAGTAAAAATATAGTAATCAATATCCTCGCACTGCTGTCAAAGGGCAACCTTCACACCTTTTAATAGCAAGAATGGAAATCCCATTCTTACTAATGAGTCCATTGAATATATATATATATTGTGCCCTTATCTATAGGTCATAATAAGGTAGAATGGTCAATTACTAAAAAAAAAAAAAATTTAAGATATGTTTGTATGATATATAAATAATGATAGGATAATTAGATTTTATAGTACAATTTTAAGGCTGAAAAATACCTGGTACTCTCTAAAGTGTAATGGATTATTTTAAAAGAAAACAGTTAAAGAAGCTTAATTATATCCTTGCTTATGATTGTAAAAGCTGGCCATATAAAATAACACAGCTATAAATAGTTAAAAGTATATTAATAATTCGAGTATAATATTTTAAAACTAATAAATTAAATAAATGCTATATGTAATATTATAATTATAATTAATATTCAAATTTAATCTAATGTATTTTAAGATGGGCTTTATGATGGTGAGAATTATATTTAGTTCTACATTTTTAAATTGTGTTCCAAATTTTTTATAAAATATATCAGTTTTGGTAATTTAGACCGAGACATAAATTAAAAATCATCTGATAAAGTTAGTAAACATGTGACTGTATATTATATACCTTCACACACACGCTTGTTAGAATAATAATAAAGTTTGTGAATTATAAAACTAAATATAATTGCTATCGATCCTTAAAGTAAAAGTTGAAATATTAAATATTGTTTTAATAATTGTTTTAAGGTTTAAATGATTTGATAAAACTATAATTGAGTTTAAAAATACTATTCTAAATAATATTTTAAAACAGGAAGTCATAAATTCTTTATTTTAAAAAAGTTTAATCTGTTCTAAAAAACTAAAAATGTGTAAATTTGTTCGCGCTAAAAAAGTCATTAACCAATCAACGGAGGTATTTTAGCAGATGAAAAATAGAAATTAGACAAAGCGGGAGAAGTAATGTGTAAGTAAAGGGAGGAGGAACATACGTTTAGCTGTAAAAGATCGTAAGCTAAAAAATTGTTATAATTTAAAAAATTTTTGTATTTATTTTAAAAGTGTTGTTTTTGAAATATAATATTTTGAACTGCCTTTACATGGAAGCCTAATTTAAAAAAAGTTTCTTGCCAGGAATTTTATTCAAGTTTAGCCAATGGAAATACTACCGAAAACAGTATATAGAAGTTATGATAAAGGAAAAATATTTGTAAAGTGCCTTGATACAGCTTTATTTATGCTCAACCAGAAACTTATTATTGTAACTCAGAGGAATATAATTTGGACGTTATACGGAAAACTTAAAAGAGAAGTTACTTGCCGTCAGAAAAATTTATGGCGCACAAATTTATAAGGCTACTCTGAAGTTATTTTATTCTTCTCTATGGGAAAATTAAGATGCGAATATTATAAAGAAAAAATTATGTAAAAGTTATAATGAAGAAAAAATGTTTGTCTTTTTAAAGGAAACATTACAAAATATATAGTACCAGAATTTTAAAAGAAGAAAAAAAAAGTTACAGAATAATAACATGGAAGAGCTATTGTGATTTATGGAAAAGGAACAGAAAAACTTTATCTAAGAAGAATTAAAAAATATTATAAAGTGTTCATTGGAGAAATGCTTGATTTAGAAAATATAAATTTAAATTACTTAATGAAAATGGATCCATGGAAACAGAAAAATTTTATTGAATATTTAAGTCAAAGTACCTAGAAGATGCATCGTAAAAGTCGCGCGGGAAAATATTAGCAGAAAATATTAGAAGAGAATATGTAGACATTTTTCTTTACGGGATTAACTAATATCATAATTAATAATTGTATTAAATATTATGAAAAACCAAGGATTGTCATCTATGAATATTTATTAAACAGAGCAATAATTGTTTTGCCTTAAAATTGAACAAGCAGGGAGAAGAACATTAAGTGACAGAAGAAGAAATAATAAACATTTTTTTTAGCTTTAATATGAACGGTTTTCAAGGAAATTTGATAAAGAAGTACAGTAAATATAGTTTAAATATTTTACTAATTTATTTTAGAATATAAAATGTTATGTGAGATTAGGGAAAACATATAAACATAAATTTAGTAATATTAAAAATTTAAATATAATAGCTTGATAAAATTATAGAAATATTGTTTAAAATAAAGTGTATGGATGTGAATATTATATCTACAAGGATCAATGGGGTGGAGAAGCCTACAGAACGCGATCGAGAAGATAAAGATCATTTGGTAATTTTGATATTTATTTATAATGCATAATGTATTTTTTTTAGATCATCTATTGACTAAGAATGAAGTGT
>JAQFVV010014213.1:0-45304 GCA_028023455.1 Epiperipatus broadwayi
CACTCATGCAACAAAATTCAGAGCCCAAGCAAAATATACCAAAGCTGACCGGAGTGAGGTGGTTGAGACCTCTAATCCGACCAAACTCCAACTCATCTGCCAGTACTCCAAATTTAACACCTTATGAGTGACATTCCTGAGGCTACACTCAGTCCTCATTTAACCGCGAGCCGACATAGAACAGGAAGAAACACGAGACTTAAGGTCATTACTAACCTAACTAAATAAGTGATATATAACACTTAACACTCTATTAATCTTAACTACCAGACATACACATACAGCATATAAACTCATTAAGAAATTGGAGTAATGAACTGTGACATTTAATAATATACTGTGGATTGGATAAAATACTATGGATTGGATAAGATACTGTGGTTTGGTTTGATCTAGAGTCTGAGCAAGAAAGATATACAACAGTTTATATTTAAAAGGATTTATTAAAACAATAACAAATGATCTAACACAAAATATCATAATGGCAGGGATTGTATAATCTTCACAAGGTATTCAATACAGGCAAGCATGTTACAATAGTTGGGACTGTTATCAAGTACATCTGTTCCCTTTTAAACATATTACAATACATGTGTGTGTGAGTTATAGAGGTCATGCCTAATTATTTAATATGCTCATCTTATGAACTTGACTTGCTTAAGTTAGAAGTTGATACTTTAGTAGAGATGATGATGAGTACAGCCAGTTGTAATGGCTGTTATATATACTAATAAAATGAGCAACTAAATAAACTCAGAATCATGCAGATTCAACCTGATAACCCAGATTCAAACTCCAGTCTAAAGCTGAATGATTAATTACTATGGGAAAAAGAACTGGTTACCATTAGGTCCACATATATGTGCTATGGCGCTATATAAAATATTAAAGAAATAAACTTGCAGTGCGAGTGTGTGATTCTTCAAGAGCTTCAGCATCAAATGCTCGGTTTGCTCTGAGACCGACGGTTTGCTGCTATTGATATATGAACATAAAGTTCAGGAAGTCGGATTGGCTTTAGGAAAAATCTGGGTCCGCACGCCCCCAGTTCTAATGAAGATAGCCATAACCCGAACTAAATAAAGGGGCGGTTTGTTACCGTGAACCCTTGTCAGAGGCAGCAAAACGTAACACATATAAGTGTACTATATAAAAACACACCCGCAATGCACGCAATATATATATATATATATATAAAAGCAATAAGTATGCATATAATTAATTGCGCCTAAAACAGATAGCTTTTATCTGTCAAGCTAATTCAAAACAGTTCTTAAAATTAGCATTATAAGTATGCTAATAAAATGGGCTTAAACTATATAAAAATAATCTAGTTAAGATCCTGAATCTGCATATAAATATTCTTAATTAAGGAGGGAAAGTATATTCGATGGGACTTAATACAAACATTAGCAAATATACTTTATCATCTCTAGACAATATATATATCCCCTTCCAACTAATAGATATCAAAGGTTATAATATAAGATCGGTTAAGCAAACCTTAAAAAATACGATTTTACAATATATATATAACTATGATAATAACGAGTGGTTAGCGCATTCGTTTATTACCAATATTATAATTTCGAAACAATGATTTAATAAAATAAACAATGCTTTTAAAATGTCTAAGTGAAGATCACAATTATCTCCTTTATAAATTACTTACTTAGTTTCATTGTTTCGAAATCTGAGCATATTATCACATATTAAACATAACAAAATGCATTTAAACAAAATATTAAAATTACTGAAATTAGGCAAGACCGTTAGTTTGTAGGAATTGAAGAGAATAAATTTCGGACATTTAATGAGTATAAAAAAAAAATATGAAATCTTTTAATTCATAAAAGATTTCAGCAGTTTATAAAATTAAAGTAAGTGATCTTTTTTTCTTTTACATTATATATAAAGTTACACAGATTGATAGTTTCTTTTTAGAAGAGGGTAAAAATTAAAGAGTTTTTATAATTTAGATAGAACGTTCTTTTTAAAGTGTTATAAGAATTTATAGATTAAAGTTCATACTGCAGTTTTTTTTAAAATTATTACCATCTCTCTGCCTCCTTGATTGGACTTGAAGCGTATATCAATGATAGTGGTGGGAATAGGGCGTCTGACAGCATCATAATCTTCAGTGGCCTTTCAGATAGGTTAAATTTCTTCATATTCTCCATGCAGGTTGCTGGAAAGTCTATTCAAAGGAATGTTTAGA
This sequence comes from Epiperipatus broadwayi, assembly GCA_028023455.1. Lineage (NCBI taxonomy): Eukaryota > Metazoa > Onychophora > Udeonychophora > Euonychophora > Peripatidae > Epiperipatus > Epiperipatus broadwayi. Next base: position 2,219 of record JAQFVV010014213.1, read on the forward strand.
GGAACTGAGAGCAGCCATCTGGCTCAAGAGCCAGTAAATATATTATTTTACTCGATCATTTTGGATTCTGGTCTCCACAACAATTTACAGGAAAAAAAAAGCAAGCTAAAGACCAATTTAAAAAAAAATCTGCAATATTTATATTCCCTAGATCAAAAGCCAGCGACTATCTATTTTAAAACACAATTCAAACTTCTTCTAAGTTTTACAGCCTTCGGTCTCTTTTGATTCTTATCTTTTTTTTATCTTGTTGCCCAAACTTTTACTGGTTTGATCTGGGAAAAGAAATTCATTACAATCGTAATGAATGAGCTCTAGAACAATGTCAATAACCTAGGGACCATCTGATCCCACCTGTGAATTATTCTAAATAAAAATCTGCGATATCTATATTCCCTAGATCAAAAGCCAGCGACTATCTATTTTAAAACACAATTCAAACTTCCTCTAAGTTTTACAGCAGTCTGTCTCTTTTGATTCTAATCTCTCTTTTCTTATCTTGTTGCCAAATTTTTACTGGTTTGATCTGGGAAAAGAAATTCATTACAATCGTAATGAATGAGCTCTAAAAACAATGTCAATAACCTAGGGACCATCTGATCTCACCTGCGAATTATTCTAAATAGTCTTATTACCAATCTGTGAATTTCGCATGTGATTTATAATTTACCTAAACCAAACTTGTTAAAGAATATTTAGCCACATTTTCTAAACAAAATAACCCTTATACAATATATTATTTATATAAATGCTGCAATATATCCATACAAAAATTAATATCATTATCATTTACAGGTGCTTGTATGTGTGACAATAAACATACAATTGTTTGAATACATATAAAACTGTGATTACATATATAACTGTGTAAATGAATATATCGCTGTGTGGATATATATACAACTGTGTAAACATATATATACAGCTGTGTAAAGGCATATACCACTGTGTGGATACATACACACTTGTACTAAAGAGTGTTCAAAACCGGCATAGATGTGTCTATGGAGACATAAAGGTGAAACAGATAGAAGGACAGTAATATCTGTTTCATTTCCCCAAACTTACAAAAAAAAATCAATGAAAAAAAAAGATTTTACTTGGTGAAGAATATCCCTCAATAATACCACTATTTCATAACAAAACAAATGATGAAACAAAATATTACTTGCAAAATTTTTACCTTGCCTGGCTGTCTGGTCTTAAAGTGATGACAGTACACTAATACCATTATGACTAAAGTCTAAGGTTATACACATCTACCTATAACTGGTTATACTAATGCTATTTGGCTATGCTAATTTGCTAAACATGTGGTTATTACATATATATATATATATATATATATATGAGCACACAAAATTTTAATATGTATATACTGTTGGGTTGGAATAATATAACACCAATTAGCTAACTAATTTGATAAATATCACCTATATAGAAGAACACACAATATATATATCTAACTACTGGGGTAGGGACAATTCTATAAATGATCATGCATCATCTTTGTAGAATCTAGGAGTAATCATCAAAACTAATCTTACCTAAGTTGGGTCTGGGAGTAAGTTTTGAAACGTTTTGGGTTCCTGGAGCTTATCATCTACCAGGAAGCTTCCAGACTTTCTGACTGGTTGCAGTTTGGCTTTCTTTCTAAAGGGGAAATACTTATGATACCTCTGAAGACATCTCTTTATTAAATTCCAAGTTTGAACCTCCTTCTGGTTTCCAGTCTTGCAGACATAGGCACCTTCTTTTCTCCTCCTTTTCCATACTGTCAGTCCTATCCGGGCACCACCATCCTCTCTTTCCCAGAGTTTTCTATGCTTCCCACACTTCATCTGGGTTTGGTGCAGTTTCTTCCTAAAAGGAAAATATGTAGGATATCTCTGAACATATCCCTCTCTCAGATCCTGAGTTTGAACTCTTTTCTGGTTTTCCCTCCTAAAAACATCAATATCTTCTTTTCTCCTCTTTCTTTTCCACCCTGTCTTTCGCATTTGAGCTCTGGAAATATTCACGCTTCTATCACAATCAAAAATCACTCTGTCCCACAGGGCCTCGATCTCGGACTTAGCTCCACTGTCTTCTTTCACTTGATCAAACTCATCCATTTTGGGAATTTTTGTGAAATGTCTATCTTTTAAAACATTCCTGTTTATGCAAGTTTTGGTAACCTCAATTGCATTTATTTTTGGTACTTCTGGGTAAGATTTTGGCTTAATTTCTTCAATATAAATAACATTTTTAGATGAGATTGAAAGAAGATTTACTTTGTATTCTTTCTCATTTACTTCAGTATCTATAGACTCTTCACTGTTCTGAGCTATATTTTGTTGTTCAAGAGATTCCTGCATGATTTTTATATCAGGTTCCATCCCTTCCATGTTTTTTGTATCAATTTCAGTATCCATTGCAGTCTCTGAATACATTTTTGAATCCTCTGATATTTCCATATTGATTTTACAAATATCAATACTTACTGCATCAATTTTAGACTCTTCCATATCATCTTTGACTTTAGACTCTTTTACAAATTTTACATCTCTTTTAGATTTTATTAAATCAGCTTGCAACTCCTCAGCAGTCTTTGCATCCATTTTAAATTCTTCTACAGTTTCTTTATCAAGTCTTAACTCTTCCCCTGTTTTTACATCGATTTTAAACTCATCAATCTCTACAACTATTTCAGAGTCTTCTATTATCTCCACATCCATCTTACATTCTTTTACTGTGTTTGATAGAATGTCGGTCTCGGTTTCTGTATCTACTTCTTCTTTTGCACTTTTAGTGACATATTCCACATTTAGCAGTTTTTCCGAAGGTGGATTGACAATTTCAATATCAGCCTTCATAATTTCAATTTCTTCCTTTTTAATAATCTCAATTTTTGCTTTACCAGTAATAGGATCTTCAACGTGTAATTCCTTCAAAATATCTCTAGTTGGAACTTCTAAAGTTTCTTCAACTTGCTTTAATTTAATGATATTCTCTGACTCCCTTTCTGTCCTACTATGTCCCTTTGCTAAACTATTTTTTTTACTCATTTCCAACATCTCTTTTTGCATACTAACTTGTAACATTTCTTCTACAACCTCTGAATCGATTCCTTGCTCTTTTAATCGTATTTCAAAAGGGGATTCTGACTTCTCTACTTCCTCTGTATTTACTCCTTTTACTGGTTCTACCTCAGATATATCAATTATATCCTTTTTAGCATTCTCATTGCCTGGCATACAAGAATCTGCAGTTTCAGCATGCTTGTTTTCTTGGAGACGATCTTCTGGATCTGCCAACTTTACTTGTTTGTAATGATAATGGCAATCCATATCTGAGTCTTTTGCAACATCAAGACATTCAAATTTTCCCCCTTTATGGAACAGATTTTCTTCTCTTGGTTCACCATCCTGATCATCACTATCCCCTAAATTTCCTCCAGGAATTTCTCCTGCTTCTCCTCCCTCTACATCTATATCCTCTTGGCTACCCTTCTTACTCTCTGCAATATCCACTGGGTACTTCTCCAGGTTTATCATTTTCTTCTGAGAAGGCTCCTCCAGTTTGAACACTTCCTGCTGGCAGTTTACTCCCAATCTCCCCAACTCCTTCTGTAACTTCTCTATATTTTGATCATTTTCCTCTATTTTTCTGCCTAGGGTTTGCAAATCTTCCCCAATTTTAAAACCCCATTCCTGTTGGACTGTCTCCATCATCACTTTCATCTGTAGCCAGAAGGTTGGTGACATGATAATTTGGCTTTCACCCATGACTTTCTTTGGATGGCTGTCCATAATAACTTTCAGCTTTGGTTATGACTAAGAATTATACTAATTATTAATACCTGCTCTAAATGATTATTTACTGACTCTCCCCCCAAGACGGCTCTCTCTCTCTCTAATTCCTAACTTTCAGACCACTGCATTCCTTTATTAACCTATCCTTACTACTGATCTCAATAACCACTGCCACTATCAAGTTTAAGTCCTGTTTACATCTAACATACTCAAGTATTTTATAAAAAAAAATTTAAAAGTAATAGTAAAAGCATTTATGTAAAAAAAAAAAATTAAAAAAAAATTATATTACCAATTGCACCTCCTTTCTTCCTTCACTGAAGCCGATCATTCCTAAGAAAAGACTTTAAAAAAAAAATTTTTTTTTATGAAAAAAATTTTGCTTTCTATGCCAGGTTTGATCTGAAGTACATGTATATATCTCCATCTATTTAATCTACTTTGACCTTGCCTCTTTTTTGTTTCCTTGCTCGTTCTCCAAACCAATCCAAATTTTTATAACAAGTTTAAAGCGATAGAGCCCCTTTATCCAAACCCTTTTCTCTACCCCTGATGACAAAATTTATATGAGGATGACTATCAACCTATTCAAATCACCCTCGGGCGCCAGTCACCAGTGAGCAAGAAAAGTACCACATATATATCCTAAGATTCCAATTTCCAATATGTATGCAACACACCCAATATCCGGTTGACATATCCTGCATACATTCATGCCATATCTGAGCCAGAGACACTTTTAAAATTCTTTACTTAAAGTAAACAGTCTCAGTAAATAGACAACAACAAAAAAAAAATTATAAAATTTATACACATATATATGGCTCATGTGTATATAGCCACGAATACTCCTCCCATTGCAATACCATAATTTTAAAAAAAAATTACATATATTTTTCAACATATATCAATTCAGAGCCTGTATTCAGTTCAGGACCTGTATCATTTCAGGGCATGTGAATTAACTAACTGGTTGTTCATACTCAAGAGAAAAAATATACATATGCCAATGTTGTAAGAAAAAAATATTTCACAAAAAAAAAATCTTTTATATATATATATCATCAATACCCACACACTCTGTTTAGGGTGTGTAACTAAGTTTGTCCATGCATGGCATTCATATTTGGAGAGAAAATATAATATAAATGCATATTCAAAAAAAAAAACACATATATTCAATTCAGGGCCTATACCTGGTTCAAGACCATGTTCGGGGTCTATACTCAGTTCAGGGACATGAACATCAATTGAAGAAGCCCACTGACTTAAGCATCCATAATCAGTGAAAAATAAAATTACATAATCAGGAAAACAAAAATTTGTACTCATATATCTATATTTCAGGGTCGCGAAAATTAACTAGGCCCCACGGAAGGGCGTCCATAATCGAGGAAAAAAAAACCTATGTAACAGTCAGATTTGTACACTCATGCAACAAAATTCAGAGCCCAAGCAAAATATACCAAAGCTGACCGGAGTGAGGTGGTTGAGACCTCTAATCCGACCAAACTCCAACTCATCTGCCAGTACTCCAAATTTAACACCTTATGAGTGACATTCCTGGGGCTACACTCAGTCCTCATTTAACCGCGAGCCGACATAGAACAGGGAGAAACACGAGACTTAAGGTCATTACTAACCTAACTAAATAAGTGATATATAACACTTAACACTCTATTAATCTTAACTACCAGACATACACATACAGCATATAAACTCATTAAGAAATTGGAGTAATGAACTGTGACATTTAATAATATACTGTGGATTGGATAAAATACTATGGATTGGATAAGATACTGTGGTTTGGTTTGATCTAGAGTCTGAGCAAGAAAGATATACAACAGTTTATATTTAAAAGGATTTATTAAAACAATAACAAATGATCTAACACAAAATATCATAATGGCAGGGATTGTATAATCTTCACAAGGTATTCAACACAGGCAAGCATGTTACAATAGTTGGAACTGTTATCAAGTACATCTGTTCCCTTTTAAACATATTACAATACATGTGTGTGTGAGTTATAGAGGTCATGCCTAATTATTTAATATGCTCATCTTATGAACTTGACTTGCTTAAGTTAGAAGTTGATACCTTAGTAGAGATGATGATGAGTACAGCCAGTTTTAAAGGCTGTTATATATACTAATAAAATGAGCAACTAAATAAACTCAGAATCATGCAGATTCAACCTGATAACCCAGATTCAAACTCCAGTCTAAAGCTGAATGATTAATTAATATGGGAAAAAGAACTGGTTACCATTAGGTCCACATATATGCGCTATGGCGCTATATAAAATATTAAAGAAATAAACTTGCAGTGCGAGTGTGTGATTCTTCAAGAGTTTCAGCATCAAATGCTCGGTTTGCTCTGAGACCGACGGTTTGCTGCTATTGATATATGAACATAAAGTTCAGGAAGTCGGATTGGCTTTAGGAAAAATCTGGGTCCTCACGCCCCCAGTTCTAATGAAGATAGCCATAACCCGAACTAAATAAAGGGGCGGTTTGTTACCGTGAACCCTTGTCAGAGGCAGCAAAACGTAACACATATAAGTGTACTATATAAAAACACACCCGCAATGCACGCAATATATATATATATATAAAGCAATAAGTATGCATATAATTAATTGTGCCTAAAACAGATAGCTTTTATCTGTCAAGCTAATTCAAAACAGTTCTTAAAATTAGCATTATAAGTATGCTAATAAAATGGGCTTAAACTATATAAAAATAATCTAGTTAAGATCCTGAATCTGCATATAAATATTCTTAATTAAGGAGGGAAAGTATATTCGATGGGACTTAATACAAACATTAGCAAATATACTTTATCATCTCTAGACAATATATATATCCCCTTCCAACTAATAGATATCAAAGGTTATAATATAAGATCGGTTAAGCAAACCTTAAAAAAATACGATTTTACAATATATATATAACTATGATAATAACGAGTGGTTAGCGCATTCGTTTATTACCCATATTATAATTTCGAAACAATGATTTAATAAAATAAACAATGCTTTTAAAATGTCTAAGTGAAGATCACAATTATCTCCTTTATAAATTACTTACTTAGTTTCATTGTTTCGAAATCTGAGCATATTATCACATATTAAACATAACAAAATGCATTTAAACAAAATATTAAAATTACTGAAATTAGGCAAGACCGTTAGTTTGTAGGAATTGAAGAGAATAAATTTCGGACATTTAATGAGTATATAAAAAAATATGAAATCTTTTAATTCATAAAAGATTTCAGCAGTTTATAAAATTAAAGTAAGTGATCTTTTTTTCTTTTACATTATATATAAAGTTACACAGATTGATAGTTTCTTTTTAGAAGAGGGTAAAAATTAAAGAGTTTCTTTATAATTTAGATAGAACGTTCTTTTTAAAGTGTTATAAGAATTTATAGATTAAAGTTCATACTGCAGCTTTTTTAAAATTATTACCATCTCTCTGCCTCCTTGATTGGACTTGAAGCGTATATCAATGATAGTGGTTGGAATAGGGCATCTGACAGCATCATAATCTTCAGTGGCCTTTCAGATAGGTTAAATTTCTTCATATTCTCCATGCAGGTTGCTGGAAAGTCTATTCAAAGGAATGTTTAGAGAAACTGAGAGCAGCCATCTGGCTCAAGAGCCAGTAAATATATTATTTTACTCGATCATTTTGGATTCTGGTCTCCACAACAATTTACAGGAAAAAAAAAGCAAGCTAAAGACCAATTTCAAAAAAATCTGCAATATTTATATTCCCTAGATCAAAAGCCAGCGACTATCTATTTTAAAACACAATTCAAACTTCTTCTAAGTTTTACAGCCTTCGGTCTCTTTTGATTCTTATCTTTTTTTTATCTTGTTGCCCAAACTTTTACTGGTTTGATCTGGGAAAAGAAATTCATTACAATCATAATGAATGAGCTCTAGAACAATGTCAATAACCTAGGGACCATCTGATCCCACCTGCGAATTATTCTAAATAAAAATCTGCGATATCTATATTCCCCAGATCAAAAGCCAGCGACTATCTATTTTAAAACACAATTCAAACTTCCTCTAAGTTTTACAGCAGTCTGTCTCTTTTGATTCTAATCTCTTTTTTTATCTTGTTGCCAAATTTTTACTGGTTTGATCTGGGAAAAGAAATTCATTACAATCGTAATGAATGAGCTCTAAAACAATGTCAATAACCTAGGGACCATCTGATCTCACCTGCGAATTATTCTAAATAGTCTTATTACCAATCTGTGAATTTCGCATGTGATTTATAATTTACCTAAACCAAACTTGTTAAAGAATATTTAGCCACATTTTCTAAACAAAATAACCCTTATACAATATATTATTTATATAAATGCTGCGATATATCTATACAAAATTTAATATCATTATCATTTACAGGTGCTTGTATGTGTGACAATAAACATATAATTGTTTGAACGCATATAAAACTGTGATTATATATATAACTGTGTAAATGAATATATCGCTGTGTGGATATATATACAACTGTGTAAACACATATATACAGCTGTGTAAAAGCATATACCACTGTGTGGATACATACACACTTGTACTAAAGAGTGTTCAAAACTGGCATAGATGTGTCTATGGAGACCTAAAGGTGAAACAGATAGAAGGAAGGTCTAAAACATGTTGCAGGTATAATATTAAAACAATTGCTAAATTACAAAAATACCCTAAAATATTACCAAGACCCCTTAAAATATACGATACGACACTTACCATGATTAATATATGAAAATGTGACTATGCATTTTTAACAATACTAAAAATATGAATTTGACACAAAAAATATAAAATATGATGTGGAATATTAATTTCTAACAATACTAAAAATATGAATTTGACCAAAATATTCAATCTTAAAAAGTACACTTTTAACTACAGTAAAAATATTGATTTGACATACAAAAATAAATAAAATATGATATGCCAATTATGCAATTCCCAAGTGTTACTTTAAATATGAACAAAACAATCACTAAATTACAAAAATAATCTAAAAATTATCAAAAAACCATAAAATATAATCACATGGTATTTATCATGTAATATATAACAAGAACTTTCATGATGAAACAATCAATTTCTGGTTCTACTTTATTTTAAATGGATAAACTTTCCCCCCAAAATGAAGAGTAAAAATAAAACGTTTATTTTTTTCTAAAATTCACACTTACTTAACATGTGATTGCATTTGTGGTTCACCCAAAAATGATTCTAATCAGCAGTTAGTAATTCAGAACTTTTACAGGCTTTCAAACAGAAATATACTGCCAAATATTATAAAAAAAACCATAAAATATACACATATGGTATTTACCATGTAATATATAACAGGAATTGTTGCAATGAAACAATTAATTTGTTGGTTCTACTTTATTTTAAGTGGATAATTTTTTTTTCTAAAATAGAGACTAAAAGGAAAATTTTTATTTTTTTCCCAAAATGCACATTTACTTAACACGTGATTATATTTGTGGTTCACCCAAAAATGATCATAATTGGAACTTTGTAATTCAACACTTTTATAGGCCTTCCAACAGTCAGAATAAATTATTAAATCAAAACTACAAATACAAATAAAGTAAAAATAATTAAAAAATGCAATTGACAGCACTAAAGATGTCAGAATGTAATGTGGATAATAACCAATAGTGTAAAATTATCACACACAAATATGGCAGTGTTGCAAACTTCCTGCATATAGTTATTCCAATCAATTTAACTGCTAAGCCAAGCTTTAGTTTTTCCTATTCTATAGAGCCTAATTTGTGAGCCTAACTGTAAATAAAGTGGATTGCCATTTACAAATGATAATATTTCAGGATTTATTTGACGCAATTGTAAGTTTACACTTTTATTGTGAATGTGAAAAGGCCTACTATCCATTCTACATTGCTTCTCTATTGCATAAGTACCATTGAATGCTAGATATTTACAAATGAATATTTTATTGCTGCAAAGTACCAGTTCTTTCATCAATACTTAGACAAGTTTTATTTATTTTTCCTATCATAACAATGTTGTTTCCATATCACTTGTTTAAGACTAGCTTTAATTGTACAAGTATTTCTTATTCACTGCTTCTTTTTCACTAATTACTTCATTTTTAAGATCTGATTAATATATGTTTAGTTGTTTTATTACTTAAATGTGATTTCAGCTGGTGTTGGACTTATTTTAATACAATAAATGCATGCTAATTACTTGGTCAGATGTTATTTTTTTACACATATGAAACTCTAGAGAACATGTTGAGAACACATTTCACTTATTTTTCAAAAACTAATAGATGTATATACAAAACTTTAATTTTAGAAGTTCACTCAAATGAATAATTACACATACTGGAATTTTTTTACAATGCTTAAAGGAATTTTTTAATTATAAATAATTTTAATATATTCTTCATTTTAAATCTCCTAAATAAAATCCATATATTTGAAATTATATACTATTTATGTAGAGCGAATATAAATTTAAATATTCTACAAGTGAAATTCAACATAGACAATTTTAATTGGCAGCATAATAAGTCACAAATATGGTCCTGTTATTCTGTAATAACTATTAATTAAATAAGTAATTTCCTTTTCAGGGTGTTTCCATTTAATACTTAATACATGTGGTGCACAAAAACATTCTCAAAAAGACACTGTTATAAGGTACATTCTAAAGAGAATATTAATGGCATACAGAAGAATTATATAAAATAAAGATCTCAAATTAATGCAATACTCTTGAATTCTAATATCTTTAACATTTCACTATGAAGCATGACTTAGAACAAATTAACTATATATGGCAAAATTCTAAGAATAACAACAATGGAATATTCTTCATTCCTGATATATTTGGTGCTTACTAGAGCCCATCATATGGTGCAAGTTAACAAGTTATAGTGAAATACTAAATAATCTGTGACATATAATCTTCAAATTCATATCAATTGAATTGGCTTTAGGTAAATCTATCCTATCCTCAAATGTTGGATGATTACCATTTTTGTGATTTATATTTCTTTGATATTTTCAGAGATTTTTAATAATTTATTACTCTTAAAAATGTTAGTCCAACTTTTAAAAAATAAAATAATAAACCTCATACAATAGAGCTATCCAGTGTAAGATATGGTAATCAATAAATGCCAGACAATGTATGCATTCAAATTTCTATCTTATGCCTAATCAATCAATATCACCAGACTAGTTTCTAGCTTGTGGCTGTCATTAGTGAGTAACCTTGGGATTAAGGATGTTTTACATAGGATTTTGAATTTATTCTCTTATTCTTCTCCTTCTCTTTCTTTGCATATCTTCATATAATTATACATATTGCTTATAACACTCTATTCATATACACGTTAATGCAACAAATTTTTTTAAAACTTTTTTATTTTCTTACAGTTTAATTAAGGCAGTGAAGAAGATAGAGCTCTGATGAAAGCTGCTGGACAGTCAAAACCGTAAAAAAATAAAGAAGCTTTAAGAAAATTTGTTGCATTAACTTCTATATGAATAGAGTGTTATAAGCAATATATATGATTTTGAATTTAATGAATCCCTCCAGAAACTATCTTTTACCTATTTAGACAACTACAAAGCAATGACCTCAAATTGAAAACACAATAATGTTTTCAATCCACACTAACTTGCTCATACCCAAGATTTCTCATTGATAACAGCTATAACTTAGAAAATAGTCTAGGGAGAAGATGGTACAAATTTCTGACATTTATTGATTACTATTGTTTGCATTAAATGCTCTACTATATGAAGAGAGTTGCTACTACTTTGATAGCTTGTACAAGTAAAATAAATTCTGATCATGTGATTTTTGGTTTTAATTCTGCTTGTAAAACCGAATAATAAAGCTAATGCTATAGACACTATTAATGTGTTCTCATTCAGCTAATTACATGATGTAGCATAAGTTACTGATTTCCCTTGATTGCCTTTTTTTAAATGTAAACATTTTTGAATAAAATCTGCATCTGATCATATTATTCTTTAAAAAATACATGATGAAACTTTGTTTTTAAAACCATATGATTTATTGTTCCACTTACAGAATGTTAACAAAATTATATTTATAATTTTAAAAATAATAAGTATAAATATGATGTGGTTGCTATTAAACTACTTCTCAATCAGCTAATTACAAGTTGTAATCACAGTGGCTAAGCTTTCCATACAGTAGCATTTATCAGTGCAAATCAGATTAATCAATGGATGCAAGAAAGTTTTTGTGCATAAAATTCCTATGTATCCAATATCCCCAGACTAGGTTATAGCTTGTAGCTTTCATCAGTGAGAGGCCTTTAATTTGAGAGTATTGGACCTAGATCTTAGAATCTAATGCAACCCTCCAGTAACCACCTTTTACTTTACTAGTTAACTATAAAACTTTAAGTCTAAAATGAAAACACAATATTGTTTTCAATTCAAGCTCATTAGCTTGTATAGTCATATAGATCTGAATTCCATTCAGCATTCATACTTTTTGGCATCTTTTGTTCTTTAATAATCACAGTCAGCATAATGCTATTGGGCAGGATTGGTACTAAATCACTAAACATCACATGATTTCCATTATTCATATTTACACAAGCCGTTTACAAAGAGGCTAAACTCTCCATATAGTAGCACTATTCTGTTCAAGCCAGAGTAATTAATAGTTGAAAGTTTTTTCATAAAAAAATCATAATTAATCTATTTTCTTTGATTGTCTTCTTTTAAATGCGAATATTTTTTAACAAAATCGGAATTGTAAAACATTATTTTTCTAAAAACTATATATTTTGTAAAAAATTGTGAAAATATATACAAACTATGGAAAATATATGTGTTCATTTTAAAAAATTTATTAAAAGAGTGAAGGGTATATGAGCACAGACTTTCAGATGACCACCACTCTCCACACCATCTCATAACATTAACGCTAGAACACATATGTTGAAAAGAATCTCGGCCTCAGGGTGGCCTTTGAGCATTCCATCATCAGATTTTCAATTGGATGGACGGTTGAAGAGTTGGAGTGTGGAGTAGATTGAAGCCTGTCCATTAAAATATGAGATTTGGCTATCTTAATATATATCTGAGCACTTATAGCATATATGTGTAGAGATGGTAATCTGGACCAACTGATGATTGCTGGTTTAGCATGAAATACATATATTGGTGATTACTTATCTTTTCAACATATATGCGTTCAAGTGTATCAGTGTTATGAGATGGTGTGGAGAGTAGGTGGGTCGTCTGAAAGTCTGTGCTCATATACCCTATATATTACATATATAAACACATGTATATAATAAGTCTGTGTGTTTCAGTTACGAGTGAAGGTAACTTAAAGCTCTTAGGAGTATTCTTATGTAGAGAGAAGTAGAATCAACAATGTTATAGACAGATTGTTTACTCATCTGGAAAAAAAAATATCTATACAAGATTGAGATTTGGGGAAATTTTTTGAATTAATTGAATATTTAGTTCCAGTTTTTCATATCAAATGATTATAAAACTGGCAAAGTAGTTCTATAGATATTAAGACAGTGAGTTAAAGCTGATGTGTAGTGTACTATTATAAACCCTGAATCACCCAATAAAATCAATTAAGTAATGAAATCATAATAAATATTATTTTTTAATTTTACAATACATTGACAGCATTTCACTTCCTAAATCATTCTATACATATTCAACATGAGTCATACATCAAATCAACACAAGTTTGACAATACATTTTAATTGTTTTGATTTTTAAATAATAATTAAAAAACAACTCGTCAATACTTTATTTTTAATTCTTTTTTTAAATAAAGTGCTTTTAAATTAAATGGGACAACGAAGAATTTATTTTATGTCTACTTTAAATAGCCCTATAATCTTTTCAAATATTAATAAATCATACAATTATTCTATATCTAAATAGTCACATTATTAATTTCCAAAAGACTACGGTTACTAACTCAAATTCTTTCCACCCAATACATATAAATATTAACCCACAATTACTAATATATTTTGCACAAAACTTTAATATGATTTGTTTTTAATAAGTCCATTAACATTATTTTTTTTCTTGAATGCCAAATCCATATAATGTTAATATCATTTCTATTGTTTATTATTTTACAATATCTTTTATAACCCACTATTGATGGTTTTAATTACCCCAGCAATTTTCTTCAGAACTATAACAAACACAATACAAATACATGAATACCAATATACATGAACATATAATTTTACATTATATATATTGTTACGGACACTCAATCTACCTTTGATCATGGAGGACATCACCAGATCACTACCTATCAGGAAAAATTGTTTACCATGATCAAAAGAGGATGGTGATGATAGTTTGCACTGACCAGACCCAGGGAGACAGCAAGAGATCTTAGCTATTATTCAGACAATTGAGAAAATGAAACACTTAGACAAACATCCGCCAAAATAATTTAAACTAATTTGACAATTTTATTAAATTCAATAAACACAATAAAGAAATCTAGCCAAAGCATATGAAAGTTTGAACTAGATTTTTATAAGCACATTCATCAGAGATTGTATAAGAGTTCTGAAAATATTAAAACATTTAAAGCTTTGGCAAAATGATTCCTTCTCTCACCTACAATTTAAAAGAGAATGAAGAGTATAATATAAAAAATAATATGGTCTTGTAAGAAATTAATGAACAGCATGAGACAAGCATTCTCTACTACATTGAAACTAGAGACATAATATTGTTTGCAGGATAGCTCATGATGTACCATGTTCAAGGCAATTCACAGTTAATTTCACATACAAGACAAGACCAACATAAAAAATGATTACGATCTTATGTAATCTAGAAAAAAAGAAATCAAATCTCCAACTACAGAAAAACTAGAATAATAAACACGATAAAACCTTCAACCAAAATATTTGCAGTTTGCAAAAAGTGCAAACCTATTAACTTAAATTAATTATTGGGTGATAAAATAGGGACAGGTGAGCAAACCGCAATTATGAAGGCCTGCCAAAGACTTTAGCAAGAGTTAGTAATAACAAAGAATAGTAAGCATATAAAATTATCTCACAATACACTTCCCAATAAATAAAATTCAAAACAAGCTTGGAATCTTAAAACTAAATTCAAAGACACACTATAAATACAAATAAAAGTAAACACATATAATATGTATGAGATTAAATAACTGGTAAAACTTTATGCAACAGATTTATTTGTAGATTGAGCAGAGATTTAAATAGATATTTATATACCCTGGAAAGAATAAGAAATATTTTTATCTTATGGTAAAGCAGAGTCCACAGGGTTTTTACAAATAGTGCGCACATTTATTTTGAAGTCATCTTTCAGGTTGTTTCATTTCTTCATGGTGGCAAGTGTAGAGGCATATTTTGGGATCCTTTCTAATTCAGACTTTCATGGCATGACTGGAAGAACAACTTGGAATTAGGTGCTCATCCTTTGGTAAGTTAACAAAGCATATTGTAGGTTTGAATACACATAGCAATGAATTTAAACATGTTGTGAAAGCAAACTTTAAGGTTAAAATAACAGAAACAGGAATGCAATTAACTTTCCAAAATTAAAAGCTTTCTCAAAAAAAAAAAAAAAATTAAAACTTTCAACCTGGAATAATTTTACAATTTGATAACAAAATAAATGCCAGAAGAAACTTATTTTAAACTAACAAATAAAATCTATTGAAGATGAAATTTAAAATTACAGAATTTTACAATATAGCTCTGTATGTGTGCTATATCCCATAAAACTTTTAAATAACTTTATAAAAATAAAACTTAGTATTAATTTTGTGAAGGGACCATTGAATTGGATAGAGCATCTGTTTCAATATATATATTGTGCCCTTGTCTGTAGGTCATAGGTAGGGTAGAAAGGTCAATTATTAAAAAATTTTAAATTTTGAGTTATATTTGTAAGATATATAAATAATAATAAGAGAATGAGATTTTATAGTACAATTTAAAGCTAAAAATACCTGGTAGGTAACAGTGTAATAAATTATTTTAAAAGAAAACAATTAAATAAAGCTTAATCATATCATTGCTTATGGTTGTGAAAGCTGGCCATATAAAATAATACAGCTATAGATAGTTAAAAGTATATCAATTATTTAGTATAATATTTAAAAACTAATAAATTAAATAAATGAAATGTAATGTTATAATTGTATTTAAAAATCAAATTTAATAGAGTATAATTTATTAATAAACTGTGGGATGGTGAGAGTTATATTTAGTTTAACATTTTAAAATTATTTTCTAAATTTTTTATAAAATATATCAGTTTTGGTAATTTAAACCAAGACGTAAATAAAAAATCATTTTGATAAAAGTTAGTAAACACGTGACCGTATATTAAATACCTTCACGCACACTCTTGTTAAAATAATAATAAACTGTGTGAATTTAAAACTAGATATAATTGCCATCGATCTTTAAAGTGAAAGTTAAAAATATTAAATATTGTTTTAATAATTATTTTAAAACTTAGATGATTTTTTTATATAAAACTATAATTGAATTTAAAAATATTGGTATAAATATTCCAGACATTACGTCATCAATTCTTAATTTTAAAACATCCATTCTGTTATCAAAATAAAATGAATAAATTGTTCGCGCTAAAATAAATATTAACCAATCAAAGGATGTAAAATTAACAGACAAAAATCTAAGAATTATACAGAGCGGGAGAAGTAATGTGTAAGTGAAAGAGAAAGTAACAAATTTTGATAGCTGATAACATCGTAGCTGAAAGTAATATAAATTTATAATTTCGGATTTATTCTAAAAGTTATTCTGTAACATATAATATATTTTTGACTACAGAGATATGGATTGCTAATTTTAAGTTTATCTTACCAGGAAATTTTATTCAAATTTAACCAGAAAGCCTACAGTAACATGGAAGTACAAGAAAAAATATTTAAAGTGATTGCTGAAAGAAAAATAATTGGAAATCATCTTAATGCCACTTTAGTTGTGCTCAACCTGAAACTTAATCTTATAACTGAAAGGAATACAATTGGGACGATATGTGAAAATCTGAAAAAGAAGCTGCTGGTCGTCAAGAACAATTTATGACGATAAATTTACAGAGCTATCTTAAAACTAAGTTATACTTCTCTATGAACAAAATTTTAATATGCGCTCTAGTACTAAGAAAATAATAATTGAAGAAAAGAATGTTTATTTTGTAAAGAAAACATTATTAAAAGATATAGTTCCAGAATTGTGAAATAAAGGAAAGTAAAAAGATTAAAGTGCTATAAGTATTTTATGGCAAGGTGCCTAAAACTTTATCTTATTAGAAAAAATATTATAAAGTATTCAATGAAGAAAAATGCTTGATTTAAAATGTTAAAATTAAATTGCTCAACTAAATGAAAATGGATCCATGGAAACCAAAATTTTATTGAAGATTTTAAAAGTCCGTACAAGATGCATCGGGGGAAACCAGACGCGCGGGAAAAAGCTAGCAGACTATGTTAAAGGAGATATCAAGAATTAATAAGTGTATAAAATATTGAGAAAACTAAGGATCATCGTCGATGAAGATTATTAAACAGAGTTATTTTTTTTTATAGAACATTAAGTGACTGAAAAAAAAGAAAAAAATAAAGTATATTTTTTTTTAGCTTTACGATGAACAATTTTCAAGCAAGTTCGACAAAGCAGTATCGTAAATATAATTTAATATTTTTATTTGATTGTATTTAAAATATAAAAAATTCTATATTAGCTTAGGGAAACATATAAACATGAATTTAAGAATAATGAGATTTTAAATATAATAGCTTAATAGAATGATAGAAATATTATTATAAAAATAAAATGTATGTATGGAAGTTTTAAATATCTACAAGAAGTAATGGAATGGTGAAGCCTTCAGAATACGATCAAGAAGATAGAGATCGTTTTGGTAATTGTGATATTATTGATAATGCATAATGTATTTTTTTTTAGGTCATCTATTAATGAAGAATGATGTATGAAAGTTTTTAAATTATAAGTACACATTTTATCCAACATTAAAACATATATTTGAGATAGTAGTAATTTTAAATGTGCATGCAATAAGTTGTTTTAAAAATATAATTAATAATAAGTATCATAATAATTATGTGATTCTTTTGAACTTTTATGTTGCAAAATCTTCAGATAATTTTAAAATAGTTGGTATATTATAAATATACGAGATAAGTAGTAAAAGATTTTCTTAAGAATAGCTGTATAGTTTGAACTAAAAATGAATTTTATTATTGTTAGAAATGTAGACAGAAATTTGTCGATGTACTGCATAGATAAATCTAGAGAAATAAAATCGGATAGTGACTTGGTAGTACTGGTGTAGAGGAAACCAAGATGATGTTTTTTGCCAAGAAATAAGAAAAATCAAATATTTGGATCATAGTATTTTGTGTGATTTCAGTATAGCTAACTAAGTCCTATCACTGAACACATATATTTTGGACAGTGTTTTTTACGTATCTTTGAAACTTTTTGATGTTTTATAAAGCTGAAGGAATAGCTTTAGCATCACTCCTATAGTAGAGGTGGATAGACAGATAAAGGTCACTCCTCTATGGTGTTCTTTAAATTCACTGTGCCATCATTGTCAAGTTTTATGACGGATAATATTCTAGTTGTTTTGATCCTGCGCATCTATTTTCGCTATCCTTGTTTCATGAATATACATCGTCAGAAAGATATTTTTATAGAAATGATACATAAAATAGAAATGAGGCTAGGTTGTCGTTATGTAAGAATAGTTTATTTACTAGAATGAGTTAGAATTGTTATTTTAAAAGTGAAAGTATAAATGTCATAAAGAGATGAAGAATCATATGATATAGTTTTAAAAAGTAATTCTGAAATGAATATAAGATTTTAAAGGAAAAATCTAAACAAAGTTTTTAAAGTAATAATAAAATTTTAATATTTTATATGATATTTAAAAATAGAGATTGCATGTTGGTTGAAAAATGATTCAATAATGTGTAACAGATATATGTATTTGTGCATGGTGTGTTAATGATTGTAATTACCATACGAAGCAAAGGCTTGGATAAGTATTGGATTAATAATTATTGTATAGTCAATAATAAAACGGAACATCAAAATGTCAAGAAGGGTTTGAATCTTTAGGATTCCATACGAATAATAATAAAAATAGAATTTTATGATTTTGTATAATTTTTACTACGAAGGTAAAATTTTTTGTAAAAATATAATTTTAAAATTAATAGAGATATAAAGTATTAATGATAATTATTGATAGATACATTTTTTGTAACAAGCTAAACTAAAATCAGATATCTAATAATAATAATACTGTATAAGAGTTAAAAATAAAATAAGTAGAAATTTAATGTTAAGAGATAAACTAGTAAAGTAATTTTGTAACAGGAAAGTAGGGATATCCGATGTACATAATGTAAATATTGTTATTTGTATAATTATTAATAAACTATGTTGTAAATTTATTTGTAAGCTTCGTGTCTTAGTTATTATTTCTCCACATAGAATGCATGATATCGCAATACACATTTATAATTGCAACAGACATATAATTTTGCACAAAGTAGATAAACATAAAAGTGTTATAATAATTTTTGAAAATTTATTTGTATGATAAAATTAAAGGATTATAATTATATCGTTTATTGGTCATAAGTTGGTTGCCACAATATTAAAATAAATTATATGCTAATATTACAACACGTATTTTGATTGTCAGATTATTAAATACTACCACGAACGTAATATTTATTTATTTATTTCATTTAAGAAGAAATAGGATTACATTATACTATTATTATCATTATTCTTATTTATTATTGTTAGTTGTTACGTAGTGAATTTATGACATAAAATTCCCTTCTCATAGTTTACTACCGTAATTTAAATCAGTTTAAATGCAATTTATGAACCTGAGATTTATTTGATTTGATTTTATTTCATTTATTTACTTAAATTATTTAATTGAGCTAGATTATTATTACAAAGAATAATAAGATATGATTATTATCTTAATCGTAATGAAAAGAGCTTGGAAAGTCATAAGAATACCATAAGTTGATTATTTAGTATAGTGTTCTTATGCCATTGGGATAGTATCATGTGGATATATCTCAATGTAGTCTGTCTCGCTCCCCGTGTCGTCGCTCCATGTCTCATGAAAATAATAAATTTTTAATAATATAACTGTATTTATATTTTAAAGTTTAGAGCTAGTAGTAATCATTTTTAATAAATTAATTTCATTCATTTTGTTAAGACTGAGCTAGAGAGAACCCGGAATATATTTTAAACATTATTGTATAGATTATTTTGGAGGAGTGCACGCGTGAGAGAGGCGACGGGGGAGAAGGGTACAATATATATATATATATATATGTGAAAAACAAAAAATAGTTATAAATCACGTAACTTGCTATCACTTGCATTTATGATCAATAGATGGAGCTTTACCCAAACCTCCGAACAAGTGTATTTTTGTTTACATAAACATCAAAAGAGTCAGAATTCACTATCTCTTTCATTGGTTCCACCTTCAGGTCAGCTGATTTCAAGCTAATTTGCTATCATCAGTGAAGGATAGGGCTAGAAACTAGGTCTATTGATCATATATATATATATTGAAACAGATATACTGTTCCCTGTGTATATATATTCAAAAGATCCCACCCCCTTCATTTAAAAATACTGGCATGATTTGTTGTAAGAAAAGAAAAGACTTAATAATGGTTAAGGAAAACTAAAAATTTAAAGAAACAAAGGAATCATGAGAATTGACAGCAATGAAAAAAGAAAGTTAATTTGGTCAAATTAAAAATAAAAAAGACACAACAAATACATTAAATCTGCAATTTAAAGAAAGTATGAATCTTTCTTTATTAAAATTCATTAATCCAAAAAAAAGGAAATCAATAAAGAAAAAAAAATTATTTAAACATTAAAAAAAAAGATAAGTTTATTTTGTATTGCAGAAAAATAATTTGTAAGGCAAAATAACTTAAGTGTTAAGCCAATACCTTTAGGCAAAGAAATGTAAAATTAATTGGAATTCGAAAACACATAGCCAGATAATTAACAACAGTCTTCTACTGCTAAAAAGAATAGCCAATGAGCTGGGGGAAAAGACTGTTTAATCAGTCCAAGAATGAGAAATAAATAGTCAAGTTGGAAGTTCAGAGGCAGATTAGATTGGATTTTTAAAGTGTATGTTTAAAGAATATTTTTTTTGAGAAAAAGATAGTAAGAAAAGTGAAGAATTAAAAAGTTAAAATTCTTATTTAAGTGTTACTCAACTCTGACTTTCGTCACCGTGGAATATAATTTTTACAACCACTGTTAATAATGGAAAAAGAAAACATTATTAACGAAAACATAGCGATGGAGGGCTAACGTAACAGCTGTACCTCTTCATTCTAAGCCATGATTTTTCTAGATTTGCCTGGATGGACATCATAGAAAGGAAATAATGCCATTCAGCTGAAATGCGATGACCCCTTTTTGAAGCGACAACTGGATAAATGAAGGTAATGATTTTATAAAAATATTCAATATATGTTTTTTAAAAGACAAGACAAAACGTATTTCTTAAACTAAAATTATATGTGTTTTTAAAAGATAAACAAAACGTATTTTTTAAACTAAAATTATAAAGACAAACCAAACATCTTTATTATAAATATAAAAAAAAGAATTATTAATAAATGTAGTTGCATGAAAATATGTTTGTTACTGGAAAATTATGAATGAAACTAAAGTTATAAAAATCACTTATTCGTGATAAAGTATAAATAAAAATGCTTAATACTTACCTAAATATTGATTTTGTGGGAGTAATTTAAACCACATTAGTTAAATGTAATGGAATAATATATGAACTCTAAATGCTTATCTGCATATTAATGTAAAATTACAAATGCTTAATGCTTACCTGAATATTGATTTTGTGGGAGTAATTTAAACCACATTACTGGATTTAATAAATTTAATGAAATACTAATGGACTGAAAATAAAATAATTTAAGGTTAACTAGAACTCTGAATGAGACACCAAAGGTAAATTGTTAAAGAACTTGCATTCTCTAATTTCTATTGTACTATTATTGAATGTATACTAAGATACACAGTGGACTGCAAACAAAATATTTGTTAAATTAAGTGGAACTCTGCATCAGATGCTATCAGTTGTCTTCATTACTCTCTCTGTTATCTCAATTTGACACATTCCTCTCTGAGATTTAATTATGTAACTAAAGATGTAAGTTGTTAAAAGAACTATGAAAGGACTTTATTATACTCTCAACAAGTTACATTCTTTAAGTCAGTGGTGCCCAACCTTTAACTTGATGCGAGCCAGTTGAGAATTTAAAAAAATTTGGGGAGCCACAATTATATATTACATTTTCCATATTACATTTATAAACATGATACTTGGGTACTAAACCTGCAATGTAGGGAGATAGGTGGGGGGGGGGATGGCCTATTCACATTGGTATCAATCCGCCATTTCTAATGTGGCCAAAATAACGTTTACACAGATCTTTCTCGATGAAAACATCAATATATACAGCAAAATATATATGTGTACACGAATCTATCTCGATAAAAACAACTATTTACAGCACTAAACATCAATATATATACACAGCAAAATATATACGTGTACACGGATAAAAACAACTGTTTACAGCACTAAACATCGATATATACAGCAAAATATATACGTGTACATGGATCTATCTCGATAAAAACTATTTCCAGCACTAAACACAATATATATACAGCACCAAACCAAACATCTACAAGGATCTTTCTTGATAAAAACAACAATATATACAAGAGCACTAAACACAATATATATATAGCACCAAACCTAACGTGTACAGCAAAAAAAAAAAAAATGGTGTAATATGTTAAAAAGAAAAAAAAATGTAAATACATTTTATTTATTAAAAATTTGGTAACATACATATAAATTACAATTACAGGAAAAATATATTTTATTTAATGTGAAACCTGACAATGCATATCGTTATTGTTTGTATTGTAAAAATTTTTTACTTTTTTGAAGAGTGCAATTCGAGCCACATTAAACAGTTACGCGAGCCACATGTGACTCGCGAGTGACTCGCGAGCTACGGGTTGGGCATCCCTGCTTTAAGTCATATTGAAGTATACCAAAGAAACCCAATGGACCAGAAATGAATAAAACAATGAATCTTCACATGAATATAAAAGAACTTTATTAGAAGAACTTGCAAATTAATTTGTTAAATAAATTTATTGTTACTTAAAATCAATCTTAGTTATCCAGTTGTTCAATTCTATTTTGTTTTTGTTGCATCACTCATCATTCATTGCACTTGTTCATGAGAATCTCATGCCTCCTGAGCTATGTCTGGCATAACTAGACCTAGGTAAGTCAGGTTGTAGTGAGATGGAACTCTAGTGGTGCCGTTTGGAAAACCAAACATATAAATGTGTAGATGCTTCCAACCTCTATGGTGCTACATCTTCGGATGAGCAGGAAATATTGTTGTAGGGGGGGGTTAACATCTGCATTGGGTAATGCTAATTGATAGTTCCTTCCTGCAACATGCTCATCAGGAAATTGCTACAAATGAAGTAATAAAATGTTTGTATGGTGGTCTGATTACATTTGGCACCCTACTGTGAGGCCTTATCTAGTTAGCCTACCCATAGGCATAAGCAGATCATGATTCTGTGATATGAACAGTGCATATGATGTAGTGATGAGATTTATTCAAGAAGGGTAGAAAAATAAATTTTTAAAAGAAAAACAACATAAAAATGAATGGCATAAATGGTAGATAAAGAATAAAACAGGCATAACAAAGACTTGGAGTTAAATCATGGTATGGATGGAGAGAGAAGCTTACTAAGCCAGAAAACAAAGAAAAAATGGTGAACATAGAATTTCAGGAAACAGAAAAGTTAGCCATGTTAAGGCAGCTAATAGAAATGGTGAAAGAACAAAGAGAAGAAAATTGTAAACAAAGATAAGAAGACAACAAGAAAAGAGATAAAGAAAGAGAAGAAGACAACAAAAAAGAGAGGAAGATAACAAGAAAAAAGATAAAGAAAGAGAAGAAAAATGTAGACAAAGAGATAAACAAAGAGAAGAAAAATGTAGACAAAGAGATAAACAAAGAGAAGAAGAATGTAGACAAAGAGATAAACAAAGAGAAGAGTATAAAAAACAAATCAGAGAAATAATTGAAACCCAAAATGAAAAGTTCAACCAGTTAATAAAAGAAATAACTCAGTCTAAAAAATTGGATGAGGAAGAAACTTTAGAATTTCCAACCAAAGCTATTTTAAAGGAATCACAAATTGAATATCCTCTTACTGATGAAGCAAAATTTGAGATTGTTAAAAAGGAAGAAATAGAAATTACAAAGGGTGATCTTGAAATTGTCAGTCTGCCTTCAGGAAAACTTCTGATTGTGGAATGTACCTCTAAAATTGAAAAGAAAGAAACATTATATACAGAAGCTGAGACTGAAATAGTATCAAACACAGTAAAAGAGTTTCAAATGGATGAAAATGAATGTAATAAAGCAAAATTAAAATCTTCTGATCTTCAAGAAGATGAAAAACATGAAAATGAACATAATCAAAAACTTAATTCTTATATAACTAAGGAACTGTCCCATGTAGAAGAAAATGTTTCAGAAAAATTGTCTGATATATGCTATGAAATAGCAACAGAGATAGAGAAAGAAACCATAAATTGGAAATAAAAGTGTGTTAGTTTTCACCAATATATAGAAAACATAAACAAAAGCTCAATAAACTCAAATCAGAAATTGAGTACAGAAAAAAAGTATATAAAGACAGTTATTAAAAATATACTTGCTGATGCAGGAAAAGACACCAAAAAGGAATCTGAAAACCCAGGATTTATAAGTGTGAAAAAAAATTAAGCAATAAGAAACTTATATAAATACAAAGAAAGCGATTACTATGACAGAAGAGCCATTAAAAATAAATGTTTATGTATTTCTAAAAATGAAGTACTGCCATGGAAGAGGAACAGGAGAAAATCCACAGATGGTGTTCATGGTCCATATCAGATGCATGTAGTTAGAAGTTCAAACAGTAACAAGGATCTCCAAAGAAAATACAGAAGTGAAGAAGCAAGCCACCACAGTAATGTTGAGCATGATAAATTCCCAACATGATCCAGAAGTATGTCACCTCATAATAGAGAAGAGGACTATAGGAGAACTGATCATAATCCTCAGTCTCCTCAACCAAACTGTAGTTATAATTCAGAACAATAAAATAAAGATAGCTGAAGGAAAAAGTTTGTGATTGTGATGTAGTGATGCATGGACTTGTGATTTTCATGTTGAGGTGGGTGGATGATTGAGCAGGCTGCTTGGATTCATTGGGTTTATGATGCTCCAAAGTATATGCTTGGCACTATCCAGACCCGGATGTTGTACTCTGAGAGTAGTCCAGCAATGTGTATATATGGGCCTCATGTATAGGCCGTGGTCTCATGAATACACCAAATGATAGCCCCTAAGACTCACAGAAGTTGAGCAGGGTTGGCTGAGTGCCAAATTGTGTTTTTTTCCTCTGGCTCCTACTCTTAGTTGGATGATCCTTCTAGGTACAAGAGAGGTAGTGCTTAAAAATGAGATTTTCTCATGATGTCATGGGGCAGTGCATACTAGTAGTTTGTGCTTGGCCATCTACTTATCCTGGCATTGAAGGCTGCAGTTCATGTATTCACTTTTCCAGCTCATCTTACCTATTTCATCAGCAAATCTAAAACCAGAAGAGATGCAGTAATGAGAGATGATGTGTATAATATGTGGAATAAAATCGTACTTCCAGGCAATTTCATCCCAAAATTTGGTGGGGGGTAATGAAACAGGTATACTGTTCCATGCATATATATTCAAAAGATCCCCCCCCATTTAAAAATACTGGCATGATTTGTTGTTAGAAAAGAAAAGACTTAATAATGGTTGCGGAAAACTAAAAATTTAAAGAAACAAAGGAATCATGAGAATTGACAGCAATGAAAAAAGAAAGTTAATTTGGTCAAATTAAAAATAAAAAAGACACAACAAATACGTTAAATCTGCAATTAAAAGAAAGTATAAATCTTTCTTTATTAAAATTCATCAATCCAAAAAAAAAAGAAAATCAATAAAGTAAAAAAGAAAAAAAATATATTTAAACATTTAAAAAAGATAAGTTTATTTTGTATTGCAGAAAAATAATTTGTAAGGCAAAATAACTTAGGTGTTAAGTCAATGCCTTTAGGCAAAGAAATGTAAAATTAATTGGAATTCGAAAACACATAGCCAGATAATTAAAAACAGTCTTCTACTGCCAAAAAGAATGACCAATGAGCTGGGGGGGAAAGCTGTTTAATCAGTCCAAGAATGAGATATAAATAGTCAAGTTGGAAGTTCAGAGGCAGATTAGATTGGATTTTTAAAGTGTATGTTTGAAGATTTTTTTTGAGAAAAAAATAGTAAGAAAAGTGAAGAATTAAAAAGTTAAAATTCTTATTTAAGTGTTACTCAATTCTGACTTTCGTCACCGTGGAATATAACCTTTACAACTACTGTTAATAATGGGAAAAGAAAACATTATTAACGAAAACATAGCGATGGAGGGCTAACGTGACAGCTGTACCCCTTCATTCTAAGCCATGATTTTTCTAGATTTGCCTGGATAGAGATCATAGAAAGGAAATAATGCCATTCAGCTGAAATGTGATGACCCCTTTTTGAAGTGACAACTGGAAAAATGAAGGTAATGATTTTATAAAAATATTTGATATATGTTTTTTTAAAAGACAAGACAAAATGTATTTCTTAAACTAAAATTATATGTGTTTTTTAAAAGGTAAACAAAATGTATTTCTTAAACTAAAATTATATATGTTCTAAAAGACAAACCAAACATCTTTATTATAAATATAAAAAAAAGAATTATTAATAAATGTAGCTGCATGAAAATACGTTTGTTACTGGAAAATTATGAATGAAACTAAAGTTATGAAAATCACTTATTCATGATAAAGTATAAATGAAATGCTTAATGCTTACCTGAATATTGATTTTGTGGGAGTAATTTAAACCCCATTACTGGATTTGATAAATTTAATGAAATATTATATGGACTCTAAATGCTTATCTGCATATTAATGTAAAATTACAAATGCTTAATGCTTACCTGAATATTGATTTTGTGGGAGTAATTTAAACCACATTACTGGATTTAATAAATTTAATGAAATACTAATGGACTGCAAATAAAATAACTTAAGGTTAACTGGAACTCTGAATGAGACACCAAAGGTAAATTGTTAAAGAACTTGCATTCTCTAATTCCTATTGTAATATTATTGAATGTATACTAAGATACACAGTGGACTGCAAACAAAATATTTGTTAAATTAAATGGAACTCTGCATCAGATGCTATCAGTTGTCTTCATTACTCTCTCTGTTATCTCAATTTGATACATTTCTCTCTGTGAATTAATTATGTAACTAAAGATGTAAGTTGTTAAAAGAACTATGAAAGGACTTTATTATACTCTCAACAAGTTACATTCTTTAAGTCATACTGAAGTATACCAAAGAAACCCAATGGACCAGAAATGAATAAAACAATGAATCTTCACATGGATATGAAGGAACTTTATTGCAAATTAATTTGTTAAATAAATTTATTGTTACCTAAAATTAATCTTAGTTATCCAGTTGTTCAATTCTATTTTGTTTTTATTGCATCACTCATCAGTCATTGCATTTGTTCATGAGAATCTCATGCCTCCTGAGCTACGTCTGGCATAACTAGACCTAGGTAAGTCAGGTTGTAGTGAGATGGAACTCTAGTGGCACCGTTTGGAAAACCAAACATATAAATGTCTAGATGCTTCCAGCCTCTATGGTGCTACATCCTCTGATGAGCAGGAAATATTGTTGTGGGGGGGGGCTAACATCTGCATTGGGTAATGCCAATTGATAGTTCCTTTCTGCAACATGCTCATCAGGAAATTGTTACAACTGAAGTAATAAAAGGGTTGTATGGTGGTCCAGTTACTATATATATATATATATATATATATATATATATATATATATATATATATATATATATATATATATATATATATATATATATATATATATATATATATATATATATATTCTTTGCATATTAGATGTACAGTATTTTGCACAATAAAATATTTTATGGAAATAATCCTAAAAGTTTTACAAAATTTTAGAACATGTTAAAAGTTGATATTGACTTAAAACATCAAACAAATTAGAGAGATTCTAATTTCTTGCTAACAAGAGGATTATTATGTTCATATATAAAAAAGTTATTTTTTAAAATAGAATATCATCCTGAAACTATTTAATGGGAATTATTTAACGGGTAAGAAAGTGTAGACATTTTTTTTTTAAAACCAACAATTTTTATTATGCAATTTTTTTTACAAACTTTGAAAAGATGATTTGAAATTCAATTGATTATTTAATCATTTTTTTCTCATGTGTCATAGCATCAGCCAGGAAGTGAACCCACTAACCTGGGACAACTGCTTGCAAAGCAGCTGTCACTGACTTCTCAACCGCCAATGCTTGACTTATTTAAATATTTATCATTAAATAACAGACAAATGATGTATAAAATTACAAAAGATACACTTTGTAAATACATAGCAAAGGCATACTAAAGTAAAAAAGAATGGAATTATCTACTTATAATGCGATTGGAGAAGAGACTAAGCTCCAAATAGCTACATGGTCTGGAGGGACAAGTACTCTGATTCTGTTTTTATTTTTTGAAATTTTATTGTAAAACAGTGATGTAGGTAGAAGCAAAAATAGTATCTTAGGAAGCAAAAGGTAAACATAATGCAAATAGAAAATAATAATGGTAGTTGCAGGGAAATGCCATATTTCATGCTATCAACAAGAGTAGAAATATAGGAAGTACACAATTTAGTAATTCAACTCAATAATATTTTTATAGGGAAGAGCAGAACAGAACAGATAATGATGTATTGCTTCTTCAGACTCCTAACAAAGTGAACAAATGAGGGCAATGTTAGCATGCAACATTCTCTGTGATAAAAATTAACTAGTAGAGAGAGGTTCTAAATGAATGCCCAAACATTTTCCTATTTACTTTATTATAAAAATATAGCAGTTAGTATCATTATTATTATTCTTATTGTTTCAATGAATACATGAATAAAGCCATACTCAATAAAATATATACATAAATAGAAACCCTCAATATGTTATTATTTACTACATTATTTATTCTTTTAATTTTGTTTATGCTATAGTCTATATATATGTGTGTGTGTTATACATATGTATGTGATTGTTGAAAAGTACTATACACCTGCAGTTCAATAAACAATGCATACTTTATTGTAATCAATGTTTAGCAACAAAATACTAACCATCATATGTTACATACATTTGTACATCAGGGGGCGTGGAACAGAACGTAGCGTTGTTCATGGCTCCACTGCATTTTAAACATATCATAGTAAAATCAAACTAAGATCTTTGTTATAATAATATTAGATTTGTTTTTAAATGAAAAAGTTTATTAAAACTTTTAGCTGTATTTTTTAAATTATTATTTTGTAATTTTTTTTTTTTAAATATTTTATTACAATAAAATCTGCAATTAAAATGAATAGGCAAATTTCTTTATCTTTACGAAAAAAATACAAATAACTTTATGTACTTTAAAAATATTTATTTAAACGAAAAATCATGTAATTAAAATTATTTAAATAAAAATAAGATTTTGCTTATTATAAAATTCCAAAAATAAATACATTCAACATGTCTTCAAAGAAATGCTTGTTTAATACTTTAACAAACATAGTTTACCCAAGAAAATTTTCAAAGAAATGCTTGTTTATTCATAAATATTGTTACCCAAGAAAATTGTGAGATTTATACCAGATTCAGAAAAAATGATGATTTACATAAAATTTGATTATATAATTTAAATGAACCACTTTTTTGATAAGAGGACACGTGATTCTTTTTTTAATTAAAAATAATCAATTGAAAACAAAATTGAAATAGATAACTATAAATAAAAAATTTAATAAATTTAAATAAATAAAAAATACAAATTTTGACATTAAAATTTGATTATTTTAAGTATTTCTTGTTGATTGCATGTATATTGTTGGCAATGTTCCAGGATTCTTAAACTATGTGTTTAGCTTCATTTCTTTCAGAGCAGATAATACTGGATGAGTTTAAAGCTGTGACTATGTTTAGACTCATGTTTTGAAAAATAGATTTAATATCCATATTATTTTTAGCATGATTGTGTTGGTATTTGTCTGTGCAATTCTTGTAGAGAGATAGGCATGAGATTCTTCATAGTAAACAGCATTAGAGTTTGTGATTTTGCATATAATTTTATACACAACTTGGGCCACCTGCTTATTTTTCATGTTGCATATTGTCAATCAGGTGATTCATGCAGGAGGGGTGTCAATCTCTCTTCAAGATTTACACAGCACAAATACTAATACAACTAAGCTAAGAATAATATAGATATTAAATCTACTTTTCTCAAATACAAGCCTAAACATGGTCACAGTTTTGAACCCATATCTGTCAATATTCTTCAAGAAGTATAATAACTACTTTTTTATTGCATTGCCAAATACTAAATTGTTCAAGTACTTTTCTAGTGTTTTTATTGTTTTTGGTACTTGTGTATAATTCAACCGATGGCGTATTACCCTGAAGGCATATCACTCTAATCTTGTGATTTTTAAGATAACGTCTCCAAGTGATCTGCGGACACATGTAATCGCTAAAATGTGTCCGCAGATCACGTGAACATGGTACGTTAAAAATCGCAAGATTAGAGTGATATGCCTTCAGGGTAATACGTCATCGGTTGAATTATCCAGGTCACATGCTAAAAAATATTCAAAAATGAAAAATATCTGACGCAGGTCCGGCAAATACTAAAAAAAAAAAAAATGTACATGCATGCGTCAAAATATTATTCTCAATTTTAAAATACAGCAGCGCGCAGTGCTGGAATTGGCGGGGGGTCCTCCGTATGTTTTTGTCGGGCCGCAGGCCCGGAGTACATGTATATCAGACATTGTATTACTCTCATAGCTGTATGATATAATTCAGAAATTAAAAATTAAATTAAAACGTAATTGAATGTAAGTTTGAGAATTGTAGAAATATTAACAAATATTTTTGGTAAATAACTTTGAGAATTGTAGAAATATTAACAAAAACTTTTTGTAAATTTTAAATAAACACCTAAATAAAAAAGACGCGATCTAATGCAAATCTGGTATTAATGGCGCCGCACTTTTACATGCATTTGGTAATTCTAAAAACGTACTGCATATTGCAAAATTGATTTAAAAAATTATTTCAAATTATTTACACATTAAAAACGTAATGTAGAAATATTAACAAAAAGTTTTTGTAAATTTAAAATAAACAAATAAAACACTTTACCCGAATTAATGCGAATTTGGCATTAATGGCGTCCATGTTATCACATATGCATTTGGTAATGTATATTCCAAATTTGTTTTAAAAAATTATTGAAAATTATTTACACATTAAACGTAATTCAATGTAAGTTTGAGAATTGTAGAAATATTAACAAATATTTTTTGTAATAAATAAGTTTGAGAATTGTAGAAATATTAACAAAAACGTTTTGTAAATTTTAAATAAACACCTAAATAAAAAAGATGCGATCTAATGCAAATCTGGTATTAATGGCGTCCAAAAAACGCCGCACTTTTATATGCATTTGGTAATTTTTAAAACATACTGCATATTGCACAAAATTGATTAAAAAAATTATTTCAAATTATTTACACATTAAAAACGTAATGTAGAAATATTAACAAAAAGTTTTTGTAAATTTAAAATAAATAAAACACTTTACCCGAATTAATGCGAATCTGGCATTAATGGCGTCCTTGTTATCACATTTGGTAATGTATATTCCAAATTTGTTTTAAAAAATTATTGAAAATTATTTACACATTAAACGTAAGTTTCAGAATTGTAGAAATATTAACTAAAAATTTTTGTAAATTTAAAATAAACAGATAAATAAAAAACACTTTACCGGAGAATAAATTATTTACACATTAAACGTAAGTTTCAGAATTGTAGAAATATTAACTAAAAATTTTTGTAAATTTAAAATAAACAGATAAATAAAAAACACTTTACTGGAGAATAAATTATTTACACATTAAACGTAAGTTTCAGAATTGTAGAAATATTAACTAAAAATTTTTGTAAATTTAAAATAAACAGATAAATAAAAAAACACTTTACAGGAGAATAATTCAATGTAAGTTTGATAATTGTAGAAATATTAACAAAAAATTTTTGTAAATTTAAAATAAACAGATAAATAAAACACGTTACCTGAATTAACAGCTCAAAAAAGTAACTGTGATGCCGTGGATAGCAAAATCGCAATAGACAGAAAAAGTCAAAAAATTTCCCAAACCTCTCTACGAATTTTAAATCTCGCGGGTGAAAAAAAAAAAATTGACTCTCTGATGGATTAATCACGCCAGTCACTTGGTTACCATGACAACATTGTCATGCAACAAACGTCGATGTCTACCGGAAGGGAATTTGGTAAGTCAAAAACGTCATCGGTTGAATTATTCACAAGTTATTGTAACAGTTGAGATTAGAAGAAATAAATTTCTGAAGAATATTGCTGGAACAATTGAAACTGTAAACTGTAAGAAAGGGTGGTAAATAAAGCATTGTGTAACAATAGTAGAGTGCTTGGACAATTTAGTATTATATGGCATAGGTCAATATCGTTTGCTCCAAATGAAATGATGCTAAATGTAAAAATAAAGAAGCCTGGCTACACTGCCAACAACAGACATTCAATCAACAAGAAAAAATATTATATCCCCCTATCAAAAAGTTGCTCAATTAAGTCATTTTATTTATATATTATAATCAAATTTTATATTACATATATTTTATTTATATATTATAATCAAATTTTATATTACATATATAGAGCATGCAAATAAGCTCTTAACAAGCTTTGCAGATTATCCCCAACTGCAGACTGGTTTCTGCTATTGGCATCCTCAGTGAGGTGCTAAGATATTCAAGCATTAGATTAAAAATACAAGGACAAGCCCACACCTTATCTAATATATAACTATTAATTAGAAAATCTGAAATTTTCAGACATCCATATGTCTTCCAATCCAACTATCTAACTTAAATAGTCATATGGGACTGAACTAAGTTCTGATACACCATATATTAATAGCTTTAGCAATATAAAATCACCAAAGCCTTAACAGCAAAAAATAAATTTTCAAAAAAAAAATCAAGTCAGATGTCACATAACCTAATTTAATATGCTTGTATTACAAAGGTTATATAGAGAGCTAACAAATAATCTCTTAACAAGCTTTGCAGAATATCCCCAACACCATACTGCTTCTTGCTACTGGTTTCCTCAGTGAGGTCCTAGGATATTCAAGCATTAGATTAAAAATCTAATGCTTAAGAACTTATTTGTGAGCTCTATATATAACATTTGTAATACAAGCTTATTAAATTAGATCACATGACATCTGACTTGATTTTTTTGGTAATTTTATTTTTTGCTATTAAGGCTTTTGCAATTTTATATTGATAAACCTAATAATATATGGTGTATCTGAACTTAGTTCAGTTCCATATGGCTATTTCAGTTAGATAGCTGGATTGGAAGACATATGGATGTCTGAAAATTTCAGATTTTCTAATTAATAGTTATACATTAGATAAGTTGCTGGGCTCATCCTTGTTTTTTTAATCTAATCCTTGAATATCCTAGTACCTCCCTGAGGATGCCAGTAGCAGAAACTGGTCTGGGGTTGGGGATATTCTGCAAAGATTGTTGAAATCTAATTTGTGAGCTCTATATATAACATTTGTAACACAAGCTTATTAAATTAGGTCATGTGTTATCTGATTTTGATTTTTTTTGTAATGTTGTGTGTATTCAGTTTTTTAATTACTTTTTTTTTTTTATAGAAGAGTTTAATAAGATTGTTATTACATTATTATAAACTTAAAAAGAGCATTAGATTGTATTTATTAAATGTCTATAACATTTCTCTTTCATATTCAAACTCACCATTATATATACTAAATCTCTGTTTATATATATATATATTATTTGAATAAACTTATTGTGCGTATTCAGTTTTTTAATTACCTTTTTTTTTTTTAGAAGAGTTTAATAAGATTGTTATTACATTATTATAAACTTAAAAAGAGCATTAGATTGTATTTTTTAAATGTCTATAACATTTCTCTTTCATATTCAAACTCACCATTATATATACTAAATCTCTGTTTATATATATATATTATTTGAATAAACTTATATCTCTGTTTATATATATATATTATTTGAATAAACTTATTCACACAAAAATTTGTGTCTGGCATAATAAAATTATTTATTGGTTTCTTTTTTATAAACAATTCTGACTATTGCAATAAAGTCAAATACTAAAGGCTTTAAAACATCTATAAATGTATATGATCACAATCAATCCTTAAGCTATCAACAATCTCAACCTGTAGTAAATAAGGTTGCCTTGACAACAGGTTGAGATTGTTGATAGCTTAAGGTTTTAGAATTCAATTCGGTTACCTTGACTACAGGTTGAGATTGTTAATAACTTAAGGTTTTATTATTTAATTCTGACTTTATTTATTGACAGATCTATTATTTATTCTTAATAAACATTATGATATACATTAAAGTGACCACTGCAGTATATATCTATAACTATATTATTTATGACATTAACATTACATGATTAATGATGACAATATTTTTGCATGATTTATGATATATGAGTAATATTGTAGAAAGACCTATTTTTCACATATCCAATAAAATTGGCATAAATTATCTTGTCAACAATTGTTTTAAAATCTTAGCTGATCCATCTATAGTCAAAGCTTATTTTTTTAAAATAACCGACAATTATTCACGATATCTAAATTAAGATTTGAACTTAATATGAGCCTGATTATTAGTTTAACATATTGCTTGTACAAATTCAGTTTTTATATCACAGGGAAAAGAAATTTTCTCATTATCAATGACCTGCAAAACTGTAAGATGTACTAATTTGGTCAATGATCTACAACTTTTATTTTTTAATAAATGGATATAAATGGCTGATTAAATTTATTACAATTAGAAACAGTGCTAAAAATAAATGTTTATTTACATATGTTTAAGAGTTCATTTGTGAGTGATGTCTAGTAAATTCTAGATAAGTTCATTGGCGTTATTCATTCAGATATCATAAACAGTGGTTTAAAGTGAGTAGTCTATCCTCACACTTTCACATACAGTACTTAAGATTTGCCCATATATAAGCATTTGGGTTGGATTGAATAAGTGGATTCATTTTATTCTTTCCTAAATACTATATCTTGTGTTGTAAGCGGAAGTACTCATTTATTATTATTTAACACTCATAAAAAAGCGCACAATAGCTTAAATGGCTGATTAAATTTATTACAATTAGAAACAGTGTTAAAAGTAAATGTTTATTTACATATGTTTAAAGTTTCATTTGTGAGTGACGTCCAGTAAATTCTAGATAATTTTGTCGGCGTCCTTCATTCAGATATCGTAAACAATGGTTTAAAGTGAGTAGTCTATCCTCACACTTTCACTTAAGATTTGCCCATATATAAGCATTTGGGTTGGATTGAATAAGTGGATTCATTTTATTCTTTCCTAAATACTATATCTTGTGTTGTAAGTGGAAGTACTCATTTATTATTATTTAACACTCGTGAAAAAGCACACAATAGCTTAAATGGCTGATTAAATTTATTACAATTAGAAACAGTGTTAAAAGTAAATGTTTATTTACATATGTTTAAAGTTTCATTTGTGAGTGACGTCCAGTAAATTCTAGATAATTTTGTCGGCATCCTTCATTCAGATATCGTAAACAATGGTTTAAAGTGAGTAGTCTATCCTCACACTTTCACTTACAGTACTTAAGATTTGCCCATATATAAGCATTTGGGTTGGATTGAATAAGTGGATTCATTTTATTCTTTCCTAAATACTATATCTTGTGTTGTAAGTGGAAGTAAGCGCACAATAGCTTAAATGGCTGCTTAAATTTATTACAATTAGAAACAGTGTTAAAAGTAAATGTTTATTTACATATGTTTAAAGTTTCATTTGTGAGTGACGTCCAGTAAATTCTAGATAATTTTGTCGGCATCCTTCATTCAGATATCGTAAACAATGGTTTAAAGTGAGTAGTCTATCCTCACACTTTCACTTACAGTACTTAAGATTTGCCCAATATATAAGCATTTGGGTTGGATTGAATAAGTGGATTCATTTTATTCTAAATACATATCTTGTGTTGTAAGCAGAAGTACTCATTTATTATTATTTAACACTCGTGAAAAAGCACACAATAGCTTAAATGGCTGATTAAATTTATTACAATTATAAACAGCACTAAAAATAAATGTTTATAAACACATTAAGCAAATTTAATATTTACATTTTGAATTACAAGTGTCAAAATTAACCAACCCACATCTTTGACACCAGCCACTTTAGATAAATATAGTAATGCCTATTAGTAATCACTTATTAAACTAGAGATTGTCTCTAGCACCAATATACACTTTAAAACTCAATTAAAGATT
The DNA here is from genome assembly GCA_028023455.1 of Epiperipatus broadwayi. NCBI lineage: Eukaryota > Metazoa > Onychophora > Udeonychophora > Euonychophora > Peripatidae > Epiperipatus > Epiperipatus broadwayi. The sequence continues at coordinate 38,918 of JAQFVV010014213.1, forward strand.
AATATAACTGATTTTTAAAAATTAAAGACACAAACACATGGAGTTATTTACATTTCTTTTTTCCACATGTAATATCTTTATAAACATATTAAATAACCTCAATAATGATACACTAAAAAATAAAAAACCCAAGATGCATTTCAGAAAAATCCTTTGTGCCAAAATGTAAATAATTAACAATTATGATGTATTCATATCAAATGAATTTATTTTTGATATATTTAAATCTTAAAAAATGTAAAAAAATTTAAATCAATGCTTAAAGAGAAAATAATGAAATATATCCAAAACAATATGTCATGGTTAGTTTAAAAACTTTCATTATATAGTTGATTCTTGTTAAGATATTAATCTAATATATATTAATATTAAAAAGTAATAATAAATATATTGTTCATAGAATTTAATTTATATAACTTATAAGCAAAATGTACATGGCATTGTATTGCTAATAAATTACTGGAATTTTACATATATATTATATTGGAGATCATTTGTTTTTTTCATATGTATGTGATCATGGATATCAGTTGTATAAGGTGAAGTGTGTGTGTTGCTGTAGGAAGTTTGAAAGCTGCGTTCAAGTCCCTATTAATTACATTAAATTTAGTATAGAACATATATTTATATTTGAATATTATATATAATTCAATTACATATTTTTATGTATTTATTATGTTGTAAACAATGGAAAAAGGTTGGTATTTCCTTCTAAGTACTATAAGTAATAACCCTAAAGCTAAACTACTTTGCTCTAATACCATCCACATATTGTTGGATAAAAACAGATAAAACTTTCCATATGAGTAGGCAGTAGATAGGGATTCCTTTTTGTATCTTCTGATTACTGTTGCTTTCACTGAGTGGCACTACTGTATGGATAGTTTTGCCTGTTTGAACAGCTTGAGAAAGCATAAGAAATGGTGATTATATGATGTTGTTAGATACTAGAGCATAATACTTAACTACAAAACTATGAGAATGAAATTGAAAACACAATAATATCTTCAAACCAAGCTCATTAGCTTATATAGTCATATAGGTACAGAAACTAGTCTGGGAGATTGGACGAGTAGGCACTGGATAGGTATTTTATGCACAAGCCTTTTGGCATCCATTGACTACTCTGACTTGCACTTAATGCCACTACTGTATGGAAAGTTTTGCTTGTTTTAATAATAATTATGAGCAAGTATAAGAAATGGTCATTATGTGATATTTAGTGGCTTAATACCAATCCTTCCTAATAGCATAGTGGTGGCTATGGTTATTAAAGAACCAAAGACACCAAAATGTATGGGTACTGAAATGAGATGGGACCTATATGTCTATATAAGCTAATGGGCTTGGATTGAAATTTTTATTGTGTTTTCAATTTTATTCTCATAGTTTTGTAGTTAAGTAGAGATAAAAGATGGCTGCTGGAAAGGTGCATTAGATCTTAAGATCTAGGTGCAATGCTGTTAGATCTAAGGTTCCTCACTGATTAAAGGCACAAGCTAGAAACTAGTCTGGGGATATTGCATGAGTAGGCACTAGATAGGGATTTTATGCATAAGCCCCCTGACATCTATTGATTACTCTGGCTTGCATTGAGTAGCACTACTGTATGGAGAGTTTTGCCTGTTTTAATAACAGTTATGAGCAAGCATAAGAAACAGTGATCATGTGATGTTTAGTGTTTTAATAACAAAACATATTATTAGTTATTACATTGTGATAATCCCACAATTTTATGTCTTTACATATATCTAATTAATAAATAAATTGACATCATCCACAATAAATACTAACTAAATGTTAATCAAATAATGTAATATAGAATACAATAAATTTATATTTAGTCCATGATCTTTCTACATCTTATACATATACATATTAATAGGATGATTGAAATGTAGGTAAGTTAATAGATAGGCTAAAAGAATGATAGCTATTTATGTATATTAATAGATAGATATATTGATAGATAGATGGATGGATGGATAGATAGATGAATAGATGCATAGATAGATAGGAAAGTAGAAAAGTGATCGGATTGTTAAACAAATAATGGATATACGAGGGGGTGGCAGGTAGACAGATGGGCAAATAGATTAATAGATATATAGGTAAATAAATAAATGCATAAGTAGCTATATATATATAAGGAAATATATATATAAGATAGATACATATTTAGGTAAATAGATACGTAGGTAGATAGATAGATATAAATTATAGAGAACAGTTAATACTAACCTTAAAAATAATCTAATCATTTCAGGGTCTACCGAGTTTATAATTTTTTGCGTAATAGATTCATCCTCTTTGCTTAATACTCCAGCCATGATAGATTTTTCTCTATCCGTTGAGGTAGGTTGCGGTAATCCTAATCGCCCTAAAACAATTCCTATTGCAAGAAATATTGCGGCAACAAGAACTAACGGAATGGCAAAAGTTCTTTTAGAAGCGTCACAAAATGTTTGCTTTTTTTGTAGTTCATAACCGGTCATTTTACAATTCGACGGAGGTGGTGGTTGGCTTATATCCGAATTGGGGCTGTTATTTGTCATTAAAAATATATGCAGTTAACTCTTCCTTAATGGGTATAAAAATTAAATCATTTACAGAAAGTGTTTGTTTTTATTCCTGGTAGTTAAAATTTCTAAGCCATTGTTACTTAATGCTAAAGCAAAGGTAAAATAAATTAACTTATTTCTTTAAAATCAAAAAATATTCTCTCCTTTACTAGCATAATTATTACTGTCTAATATTGAGTTAAGGCTTCCCATAATATAATACGAAGCTTTAATTATATAATTAATTGTCATCATGTGGTTATTATGTCAGAAATTTATAATTTTACACAGCTTGTTATTACAGTCTATTGAAATAACAATAATTATTTTTTGTATGCAAACGTCACTTTCGATTTGCTAACCAATGAATGGAAAGTTTAATATAGAGGTCAGATCATTTTCTTTCACCCTTGTCAACAGTCAATAACTTTATATAGAGTCTTATCTCCATTATTATATTTTTATTCTGCTATTCAGGTAAACTCATTAAAAGTCTTCGACTAAATTAATCGGAAAAATATCTGAAATATGTAATTATTCATGAGTCTGCTTTAATTGAAATAATTTCGCAAAAAATCTATAATTCGTATTTCTATTTATATTATTACCGAGTCAACTATATTTTAAAATGCTAAATATTTTAAACAGCGTTAGCGAAATTATTATTGCTTTTAATTTTACAATTGAGAAGGAAGAATTCATATAAAACAACCACGCATATGGTATTGTTATATTCACTGCCGCCAGACATTTCTGATTTTTAGAATTAAAAAAGTAGAGAGAAAAGTAGATTATTCATAAATTTATTTATTTATACTTTAGAGAAAAAAAATTTAAATGGGTTCCAATTATTATAGTTTTGTATTATTTAAATACCAATTCGCTTCACATATCTGCGAATGTTATGTGTGAATGTTGTGTGTTATGTTTTATAATTCAATCAATTTTCTATTCCTTTATTTCTTTTTTCTTTTGTTATTGATCGACATATTTAGATCTGCCATACATCTGATATTCATTTGTCTATTTTATTACTGTGCAGTTCAATATTCTATACAAAGGGATATCAAAAACAATCAAATTCACGTTAAAAACAACTTCTAAAGCTTGTTTCAATCAATTATGGGTTTTATTGTATGCATATTTATCTTGATCTTTATGAGAATAAAACCACCTGACTATTGAACTTTACAATGATAGATTTGCTAAATACTGAGCTGCTAAGATGTTTTAATTTGCAACTATTAATCTTAGTAATTAGGTTTGTAAATCAGTTCAGTGTAAGTGTGAAATTAACATAATTTAATAGCATAGTTTTCAGCTTAGTAGATGTTTTTAAAAGGTAATTATAATTACAAAAAAACAGGTAAAACTCTCCATATAATAGTACCACTCAGTGCAACCAAAGTAATCAATGGATGCCAGAAGGCTTGTGCATAAAATCCCTATCTAGTGCCTACTCATCCAATATCCCCAGACTAGTTTCTGGCTTTCGTCAGTGAGGAGCTTTGGATATGAGAGCACTGCACTTAGATCTTAGGATCTAATGCAACTCTCCAGCAGCCACCCTTTATCTCTACTTAACTACAAAAGTATGACAATAAAATTGAAAATACAATAATATTTTCAATCTAAGCTCAATAGCTTATATAATCATATGGGGCTGAACCCAGTTCAGTATCCATACATTTTGGTGTCCTTGGCTCTTTAACATCTATAGCCACCACTATCCTATTAAGCAGGATTGGTGTTAAGCCACTAAACATCACATGATCACTATTTCTTATGCTAGCATATTACTGTTATTAAAACAGGAAAAACCCTCCTTATAGTCGTGCCACTCAGTGCCAACCAGAGTAATCAATGCTAGCATAGGAAATAGTGATCATGTGATGCTTAGTGGTTTTATTAAAATCACCTGATATTGCAACTTTTTTATATTATTATCTAAAATACTTAAATATAGCAGGTTGAAAATTCCCTTTGATTAGCATAGAGAAACAGACTTCAGAATATTTCACACTAGAAAGATTACTGATCATCTTTTATGAAAAATGAAATCAATTTGTTGATTTAGAATTTATTAAAAATGTAGTTTATTGTAATCATAAAGAGAAATAGATTTTTTTTAATGAATAATAGTGGATAAACTCTAGTCTAATGAATGACTTATTAAAATATTAATATACTTCCATCAAATGGTTTATGTCAAAGTTGTGAAGGCAATAAGTTTGGCACATCAATTAAACTGTAGTAATTGACTATCTATAGATAGTGAACAATGATAAAGATGTGTGTGAAAGATTGTGATCTGGGTCAACTGATGAGTTCTGGTTCAGTACGAAATGTGCATCTTGGAGAATCATATATCTTTTTCACATGTCTTTGATAACATGCTTGTGATTACATCCCTTCACAAGGTGTTAAAAGTGGATATAAATCAGTCCCTACCTTTAGTGAGAATGATGATGATTATGAAGTAGATAATGAATGACTAATAAAAATTATTAATATATTTTTTTCTCTTTTTTTTATTATTCTAAGTGGAGTTGTTTATTAAATTAATATAATATTCATTATTGCAATATAAAACAATAGTGAATGAAATTGTCCTGTGACGCAAGATTACGGAATAACATCATTATTGCCATAGTCAATGCAGAAAATTGTCTGGGGTAATGTTTAAAACAGTTTTATATATAGCACATCTGTAAAGAATGCAGTGATATATAATTTATGAACTTCTGCATTTTAATCTATATTACATATCTTCAGACTACAAAAATATTTACAATTATTAATTCGAAGAAGTATAATGCTAATTATATATATATATATATATACACTCATAAATTAGATCAAAAATAGAAATGATTGTAAAGAAAAATAAAAAATGACACATGAAAAATTGTGTACTCTTATCTCACAAATATTTTAAGAGCGTGGAAGAGTCGATAGAGAATTGCCCTAAAATCAATCCTGTGGCCTGGTGACCCTTATATTATCTAAACAGAAAAACAACTAATTAAAAACTTACAATCCAAACAAAATCTGATTTTTAAAAAAAATCAAACATGGATCACTCTTAATTGATCACCTTCATTTGTATTAGGGTGATAATTCATGAAAATGTACACATAGTGTGTCCAACTGGAAAAAGTGACTGGTTCTGACCCCAAGCGGCCTTTAGAAATATTTTTAGATTAAATATGTGTATACATCACCATTTTCAACCATTACCCATCCACTACCAGGATAAAGATCCCACCAAGTTCAACCCATCTTCTCTTAGATCTCTAGCCTCTCTTTCACATCACCCCAGTACACTTCCCTATGTCATCCATCCATTTCACATATCATCTCTTCATAGGTTTTTTAGTAATTTCTTGAATCCACTTAAGATTTCAACTTTCTATTTGTTATCATTATAGCAATATGTCCAGCCTAACCTCACTTTAGTTTTCTTACCTTCTTTCAATGATGTCAGCAACATCAGTTTGTTTTCTCACCCATATATTGTGTTTTTGACTTTTCTTGTTACTTTGAACATATACCTTTCCCATAATTTGCACTTAAATGATCTGAAGACAAAAAAGGCGTGAGTTACTCTTGTACATAGTTTTCAGAAAGAGAAAATCATTAATAAGCCAATTGATCTAAACCTCACAGGATAAGTGACCATGTAATAAAAAAATTAATATTGAAAAAGAAATCCAAAGAAAATTTTTTGGGCTATTTAAAATAAAAATGGGAGAGATAATCGTAACATCTCTTCAATTGAGATTAGGAAAACTTAACTCCAGTAATATATAAAGTGCAAAAAGTG
>JAQFVV010014214.1:0-45254 GCA_028023455.1 Epiperipatus broadwayi
GCATATATATGCAATGATATATATGCTGGCTTCACCATTCATTATGGACTAGCTAAGAGCCTAATTCCAACCACAGTGAATGTATATTTTTTTTCAAACTTAAAGAATGACCTGCATCAATGGTTACATATTATTTTAAGGGAAATTACTTTAAGAGAGGGAAAAGTTAATGAAATGAAATATAAAAAAATAAGAGAATTTTTTTAAAATTTTTCTTTATTTTTAAAATATGATGGCAGAAAGAGATAAGATAAATTTTTGAAATTAAACAGAATCCATTAAAGAAAGCAATTAATTTATGAAACATTTTAGTTAAAAGAAAAATAGATAACAGGGAAAAAATTGAAACAATAGGCTACTAATAAGTAGTTTAATTACAAATATAATTGGGGAAAAGAAATATAAATAAAAAACTTTTCTTAGGTTTTAAAATCTGGAAATCTGCTGAAGCTCTTGTGAAGGACTCATATTAAGAATTTCTAGAATTGGCTGAAAATTATTTTTTAAAAAAAGAATTCATTTTTGAATTCTTCTTGCTGCCTTTTTATTGTTGCTGTAGATTATTTGCTCTACATGTATTCAAATCCAGAACTTTGTTACTCTACAGAAATGCAGGGGTAGTTTTCTTTGCCTTCACTCTCCCATCTCTGGGACTGGAGTCATCAAGATGTGAGCCAGCCGAAAAACCAAGAAAAAATGCCTGACAAATACCTACCCCATAGTAATTAATTCTTTCTATGGAAATAAGAGTCAAAAAAGGAACTGCCATGCAACATCAATGGAACCCATCTTGACACAAACATGCTAGTTACTGGTAACTATCCTTTTATTTAAAATGTCTTTGTCTTTTCTCAAAGTAAATCTAGACATATGTTTTTTTTTTTTATTTAAATGATATTTTATAAAAAAAATTTTAAAATATTATAATTGGTAATGGCAATGCATCTTCTTAATTTAGGTGAAAAATGCCTCACTAAACTTGATCACCATTATACACCTATAATTAAGCATTTCATTTTATGTAAAGGAGTTTGCTATTAACTGAAAGGAGACCCTTTGATTTCTCTTGGAGGCCTTAAAGGAACCGAGCAGGGCAAATTCCTAATGTCCATTCCATACGTTCTTGTCATTGCAGCTGTTATTACTATGTGATTATTCATATAGTATATGAACATGGATGGGCTGCTTACCAACATGCATTAGCCAGCGTGGTAAGTTTATTGGCTTTTTACCTCTGAGTTTAAGATCAAGAAACACCATGGTCTTTCTTCTCAGTGCCTGATAAGGCAGAATGAATGTTTGTGTAAATGACAAATATTTTTCCAATACATATATAGAATTATGACAGACAAAAATAAAGCATGGCCCTTATTCCCAGGAGGGTGTAAAGTCACAACCAAGGCAGCGGTTGGTGGCCGAAGGCGGAGGGTGCTAATAATCCCCTGATTGCAAACCCAGGCTGCCAGTTGATGATGACTTTTTATTTAGGTACTTACAACTGCAGATCATTTTCAAGTGAAGGAAGATTGCAAGAATTAGAACCAGAATTGTCTTATATTAAATGGGACATTATTGGACTTTGTGAAGTTAGAAGAAAAGGTGAAGAAACAATTAATTTAAAAAGTGGACATATACTCTATTATAAAGACACACATATTGGAAATACAAGTGGAGTAGGATTCATTATAAATAAAAAATGGAAGAACAATATTGTGGAGATTGATGGTGTATCAGACAGAGTTGCAAGATTAGTTATACAACTTAATAGCAGATTCCAAATGCAGATAATTCAGGTTTATGCCCCAACAAGTTCTCACAGTGATGAAGAAGTAGAAGATTTTTATATGGATGTACAAAAGGCTTTTGATCAGAGTAAACAACATTTTAAAATTGTTATGGGAGACTTTAATGCTAGAATTTGTAGACAAATGAAAGATGAAATTGCTGTAGGTAATTTTGGTTATGGTAATAGAAATGAGAGAGGATATAGACTTGTGGAGTTTGCAGAAAAAGAAAAACTTTATATTATGAATTCATTTTTTGAGAAAAATGTTAAAAGGAAATGGACATGGAAGCATCCAAATGAAGGTACAGCAGAATTCGATTATATTTTGAGTAACAGGAAATACGTATTTCAAGATTGTAATGTTTTTAATAAATTTAACACAGGAAGTGATCATCGATTAGTAAGGTGTAAGTTACGTGTTAATGTAAAACTAGAGAGACAAAAATTATTAAGAAAAACAATATTTACAGTTGATATTCCTAATCTTCAGAAACATTCTAATGAATTTAAATTAGAACTTACAAATAGGTTTCAAGTGTTAGGAGATTTTGAACATGATTCAGATTTGAATGAAATTAATATGAAAATAACTGATACACTTTTAAAAACTGCAACAAAGATAGCTGGTAGAAAAAAGCAGCAATTGACTAATAAAATTTCTACTGAGACTAAAGAATTTATGAAGAAAAGAAGGAATATGAAGATATACAAAAATGATGTATTAAAAAGAATTGAATATCTCGAATTTTGTAAAATGGTACGAAAAAGAGTTGAAAATGATATAAGAAAGTATAACTGTGAAATAGCAAGGAAAGCTGTAGAAGAAAATAAAAGTCTCAAGAATGTTAAACAACATTTTGGTATTGGTAGGAAATTTATATCTGCAATAAGAAAAAAAGATGGAATTATTACTAAAAAGAGAGATGACATCATGAAATTGGTAGAAGATTTTTATCAAGAATTATATAGTGATAAAGAACAAGTACCTTCTATATCTATTACATCTTCGGAATTGCCCAGAATTTTAAATGAAGAAGTGAGACATGCAATTAAATGTGTGAAGAAAGGAAAGGCTCCAGGAAATGATGGAATTATAATTGATATATTAAAAGAAGCAGGTGAAGAAATAGAAACAATTTTAGCAAAGTTATATACCAAATGTTTAAATGATAATTAGAAGAATGCAGTAATAATATTAATATTTAAAAAAGGTGATAAAAAAGATATTAGAAATTACAGACCTATCAGCCTTTTATCAGTTTTATATAAAATTTTTACCAAGATAATTACAACTCGTCTACAGAGAACTTTGGATTTCCACCAACCAAGAGAACAAGCTGGATTTAAAAGTGGTTTTAGTACAATAGATCATATCCAAGTATTGAGAGAAGTCATAGAAAGGACAAATGAATATGAGTTGTCATTATGTTTTGGATTTGTAGATTATGAAAAGGCATTCGATTCTATACACATTTCTTCAGTGATTAAAGAATTGGATCATCAAAATATAGATCCAGGATATTGTCATATTTTAAAGAATATTTATAAAAATGTAACAGCAACAATTAGATTACATAATGATATTGGAAAAATTAACATTGGGAAAGGTGTAAGACAAGGTGACTCCATATCTCCAAAACTTTTTACAGCAGTGCTGCAAGAAGTATTTTGTGGATTAAAATGGGAAACTAAAGGAATGAAAGTAAATAGAGAGTATTTAAGTCATTTAGATTTTGCAGATGATGTAGTTGTTTTTGCAAATAATGCTTCAGAGCTGCAGAAAATGTTGCAGAAGTTAGCAGATGAAAGTAGAAAAGTAGGACTAAAGATAAATGTTAAAAAGACTAAAGTAATGTTTAATCGATTTGCTCAAAATATGAAAATAAAGATTGATTATGAAAAATTAGAAGTTAACAGTTACAAATACCTTGGTCGGATTATTAATACAGATGGAAACATAATGGAGGAAATTAATCATAGAATTAAACTTGTTTGGAGTGCTTTTGGTAGAAATAACTTGATACTAAAAGGAAATATGCCTATGTGTTTGAAAAGAATGGTTTTTAACAAATGTGTTTTACCAGTTCTTACTTATGGATCTGAGACTTGGACACTTAATAGAAGAGCAATACAGAGACTTCAGACCATTCAAAGGAGTATGGAGAGATGTATGTTGGGAGTAACAAGAAGAGATCGAAAACGCAATGTATGGGTAAGACAACAAACAGGTGTTACTGACCTTATTGAAAAAATTAAAAGATTGAAATGGAGTTGGGCTGGACATATTGCTAGAAGAAATGATAATAGATGGCCAATTGAAATTTTAAACTGGATTCCAAGAGATTGTAAAAGACCCAGAAAGAGACCACATGTGAGATGGATGGGTGAAATAAGAAAATGTGCAGGGGTGTTGTGGAAAAGAGAAGCTAAAGATCGGAGAAGATGGATTAAACTTGGAGAGACCTTCATCCTGCAGTGGATTGATAATGGTTGATGATGATGATGATGATATATTTTATTTTTTAAAGACAGAAAAAAAAAGAAAAACAAAAATGCAGAAAGCACAAATTCTCCCCTGCCCTTTTATTAATAATGCAGTGTTACCTATTAAGTTCTAGTTTATTGATATAGGACTTGAGATTTAATGATTGAAGATTTGAGCTTTGAAAATGAAGGCATCGTTCCTTCAAAAGCACTAAGTATAGAAATAAATAGAATAATATAAATATATTGTGTTTTAGTGTGGAGATATTACCGTAAAATATCTGATCTTATTACATATATAAACCACACATTTAGTTATTTAATAGTTAAAAAAGAAAAAAAAAGGAAGTCCCTTACCTATATTTCTTTGCCATATATTTTGCTTTAATTCAATTCAAAAGGTTACAAATGTATATGTGTATTTTTTAAAGAATGTAAAATAACAAAACTTTCATTTTTCATCTAGCTGTAAAAGAGAGAGTACAGTCGCCCGTATTTATCAATATTAAAGTTTTAGAAAAAAAATTGTATTAACTCTGTGTTGCATTGGCTGAACATTAACTAATTTTTTTAACATGTCCTTCCCTTTTGCATAAGTGATTTAATTTTATTGGAGAAAAAAGTAACAATTATTTTATAAGGGATTTTTTTTTTTTCGGTTGGACTTTCATAATGTTTTGTATATTTTTACCAACTAAAGTTTTTCTTTTAAATTTAAAGGTCGTTGAACTGTATTTATATTATATTGCATACTGGGTGGTCTGTGGATATGTCTCTGCCCATTTCGGTGCTTTCCTCACCAAGTCTACATAGGCTAACATACCTGCCGCAGGATTGCAATGAAAATTAATAAAATTGGATTTCATCTCTTTCAAATATTTATAAATATCTATAACTGGACATAAGCAACAAAACTCCATTCCTGAATTCAGACCATGTGATTACCAAATGAAATTCTGTTTTCTCTAACTCAGTTTAGAAACAGAGATCTATCCAGTCTCATGTTAGCCTCTTGGTGGTCATTTGGGTCTTGGGACTCATCATTTTCCACAATATTCTAATCATCTTAGGCTGCAATATTTTATATTTATTTCAAAAACTTTCTCTGCAGAATATTATTGAAGTGTCTAAATCAAGACTGAAAATGTTCATAGGGGGTCACTATTGGATTTTTTGTTAGTAGCAGAGGATGGTATTTTCAATGCTTTCCTAAGAATATGTTAGTTAGTTTGGCTAGCTATCTGATGACTGCTCTCTCTTTCAATCATATAACCTGTCCACTGGCTAGAAATGTTCCCAACTTATAATGTGAATTTATTTTTTTCTTTAAAGGGTCTTTCATATCTGGATATGGCTGCAAGGAAATTAGCCTGTAGCACAACTAATCAATTCGATGCACTCTGCAAATGTAAAATAATAAAGTTTTTCTTTTGTCTTTTATTCACTATTATTAAAACTCTATAGCATTGTTTTCTTCAGTAAACCTAATCATTATATACATATTCAAATTCCTCTTTAGAGTTTTGTTTCTTCTTGACCACTGGGCATACATTAAGAATAAATTCTAGTGAGGTTTGGGGAGTAAGTCGCTTAGTAGCAATCTGGAGAAGTAGGTGAGGTTTGAACCCCATCTCTAGGTTAGGTTAAAACAGATCTACTTTTCATACCATTACAATATATATATATATCATTAAAATCCAGTCATGGAAGCAATAATGAAAGAAGTTTACAATCAATCATATATATACTATCAGTGCAGGAGATCTATTTCATGAAAAAGCATATAAAGACAGATAGAAGAAGTTAGATGATAAGTATAAGGTATTTGCATATTGAACACATATTATTTTAAACTAAATTATTAACTTGGTTATCTTAATGTAAAAGTAAACAACCTGTTGAATAAATTAGCTATCAGATAATAGGGGAGGTGTATAAAAAATAACTGACTAGTGAAACTTCTGGACAAAAATTACATTTCTAGAGCAGTGGTCTTCAACCTTTTTATACCTGTGGATCGGTAAAAATAAGAATAAGGTTTCACGGACCGGCAGAAGTCTATAGATAAGTTTTTTTAAAGATGTAAACTGCTTAGCCTTAGATGAGCATAATTGTTATAACTGATCAAGACAACAATGTTAAATATACAATATGAAGTTATATATTGTACCTATATTGATATAGGCACACATAATTTTTATCTAAAATTATTATTAAAGTAATCGTTCATAAAAGAAAAACATAAAATTTAAACGTTGAAGAGTTTATTGCAGTTTGTTTTAGAAAAAAGATAAGAATTAAATAGTTTTCTAGCGTTAGTTTTTGAAATAAAAAGCTACAATTAATTAATCCTAAGGGGGGAGGGGGAGTCTTGGTTTGAGACATGAAACTAAAGGTTTACAAAAGGAAATAAATAGTGTTTATTAGTATTCGTAAAAATATAATTTCAAAGGTTAAAATATACAAATCTCTTTTCATTCAAGTTTAATTAAAGAAAAAATAATGTTAAAACTAATATATGACCGTATATATGTGCGATTGTCAACAATAGAATAAATGTTATTATAAAGTTAGAGAAGATTATCATTAAAAAAACACGGCAATGGCTATTAGATATTAATTAATATAAAACAATACATTTTTGCATGGCTATTACTAATTAAGCAATCTTTCAAAACACGTTTATCAAATGATTATCAATTGACAACAGATCTTTGCTGGAGATAGGAGAAAGACAACAAGGCGCAGGTATAAATAGACCTTTTTTTATCAGACAATTCACTCCACAAATTAATTGAGTTGAGACAATCATTTCACAGAGTTATGAGAGAGTGCAGTTCGGAAATTAATTGAGTCAGTTAAGAAACAAAATGCAGTGCTGAGAATATTTTGGAACGCACGTTCACCTCCAGCCCAGATGTCCGAGAAAACAGCAGATCTGCCTGTGAAATAATGTCAGCTTAACATCTTAGAAAATCTCCGTTAGTATCTATTTGTCTCCGATAGTAATAATCGTGAAAAGCAGGAAACTCAGCAAGGAAATGTCCCAGCTGGCTGGAAGCATTTATACTGGAACCATTCATACTGGAAGAAACAACAAACAAGAAGAAAACAAAGTGTTAAATCTACGTTCAAAATCCTAGGTAAAACATTTGCTTATTTTCGTTTATACTGTAATAGCCATTGCATTTCATTAATTCGTGCGAATCCTCCAAGAGTCTAATTATATATGAACTCGATATCATACATAAATGAACTATTGATATGTGTGTGATTAAATTTCAAATGCTATGTAGTCCTTTATTATCATTATTATGTGTGTGCATGAGTTAATATGTGCGTGATCATTATATCAATATTTATTAGTTAATTAGAGTGTTCTGTTATTGAATCTATAGGAATATTTAGACTATTTAGAAATGTTAATTTAAAATATGCGTGTGTTTTATTAGAATTATAAAATGTTTAAAGTTAGTAAATAAATGTTAGTTAATAAATTATCTTTAAAATTAAACTTTATTTGTCGGTCAATTCTTTTTATCAATTCTTTTACGATTCCTTTTATAAATTCATTTTACAATTCTTTATCAAGTCTTTTAAACACTAATTATGTATAATCTATTAGTGATTACAAACAGCTGAGCTAGTCATGGATTTAGGCGTTGGGTTAGTGGCCATTGCTCAAAGTGCGTTATTTATTTATCCTTGAATAGATAGTTGGCGCCCGTGCTTATACACAAACAAAAAAAGGTGCTTTGAACTTGGTGTTGAACTCAACAGCCAAGAAGAAGTTATGTCCTGGAATTGTAATGCTAGTTATATATTTTATAGCTATCGTTTGGGCATACATACTCTCCGAGTATGTTCTTCTCTGCCTAAGAGGCCGGTGATTCGAATAAACATATTCGAACCTGGTTCAATATATATATATATCATATTATTATTACTATTTGTGGGATATTCCATGTAGTGAAAAAGCTAAATGCTGACGTTTCAGTACAATATCAAGTACCTTCCTCAGAGCATCCTCTTTCTCAAATCATAAGAATGCACGTGAGATTTAAAACCATTTTTATCGTTTTCTTTCTCCTCATATGTAAATTCTATTGGTTGAGAAGTTTTAAAATTTATTTTCTCTTCCAATAGCTTCTTCCAAATGTTGTTAATCTTCTTTAATTCACACCTTTCATTTATGCTCTTGGGCCTTTTAAAAATCTCTATAGCTTCTCTTACCAATCTCTGGTCATATTGTTCAATTTTTGCTAAAATATTTGTTTTTTCAAAATTGATATCATGATTTGTTAATTTTATATGAGAATAAATAGCTGATGAATTGGATTTTTCTCTCACTGCCAGAATGTGTTCTTCCTTTCTAATATTTATTCTACGATTAGTCTGTCCTATATATGTATGTGGACAGACTCTACATGGAATTTCATATACACCATGACACTCCAAAGCAATTTTATCTTTAGGAAGTGGAAATATTTCACTAATTTTTTTATAAGTAGTGTAAATTGTGTGAATATTATTATTTTTTAAAATGTTACCAATTCTATCAGTTACTCCTTTTATATATGGCAAAATTGTCTTAATTTTTGATGTATCAAAATCTTTTTTCTTTTGATATGTATAAGCCCTATTAATAATGTTGTAATTAAAACCGTTATGAAGAAGCATTTTATTAGTAGCAAAAAGGTCCCGGTGAAAATGGCTATCATCAGAAAGTCTCTTTGTTCTATCCAATAATGTCTTTGCTACTGAAAATAGTTGTGCAGGATGGTGATGAGAGGAAAAATGCAGATATCTCCCAGTGTGTGTTGGTTTTTTATTTATACCATGGGATAAAGAACCATCTTCCCTTCTTTCAATCAAAACATCTAAAAAAGGTAATTGATTATTATTTTCTATTTCCATGGTAAATTTAATATTGTTGTCAAAAGAGTTTAAAAAATTAAAAAAGTCATCAAGAGCATGCTTGCCATGAGGCCAAATAACAAAGGTACAACCAACATACCTCAGCCATATAGATGGTTTTTTAACTGCTAAAGTCAAAATTTTATTTTCCAAATCCTCCATAAAAATAGAAGCTAATGCTGGAGAAATTGGTGAACCCATATCTAGACCTGATGTTTGTTTATACATCTGCCATCAAAAACATAAAATGTATTCGATAAGCAGTGTTCAATCAAAACCACAGCAAAATTAGGCAACTGAATATTTTTTAAAACTTGAATCACTTCATTTACAGGTACACTAGTAAAAAGTGAAACAATGTCAAAACTTACCAAAATATCATTCTTAGTCAATTTAATATCCTGGATAAGCTCAAGAAAATGATTAGCATCTTTAACATATGATGGCATCGTTGATAAATGCAGCTGTCAAAAAGAAGTCAAAAAACGAGCTAGTGTCTGTGTAGGTGAACCAACTGCACTTACAATCAGTCTCAATGGAATATCTGGCACAAGGTAAACCATATAATTTTGGATAAAAAGAAGATTTTTCCCTGGGAGTAAGCTGTATTTTTGTTTCTAAATCTAGATCAGTAGAATAAATTAATGTTTTCGTTTCCTTTTCAAGATAAGTCATAGGATCTCTATAAATTTTTTTCTAAATATTATCATTTAATAAATCATGTATTTTTTTAAAATAATCAGCCTTATTTAAAATTACTGTAGTATTACCCTTATCTGCCGGATGAATTATTAAATGATAATATTTAGAAAAAAATTTATAGAGATCCTATGACTTATCTTGAAAAGGAAATGAAAACATTAATTTATTCTACTGATCTAGATTTAGAAACAAAAATACAGCTTACTCCCAGGGAAAAATCTTCTTTTTATCCAAAATTATATGGTTTACCAAAAATTCACAAGCCAGATATTCCATTGAGACCGATTGTAAGTGCAGTTGGTTCACCTACACAGACACTAGCTCGTTTTTTGACTTCTTTTTGACAGCCGCATTTATCAACGATGCCATCATATGTTAAAGATGCTAATCATTTTCTTGAGCTTATCCGGGATATTAAATTGACTAAGAATGATATTTTGGTAAGTTTTGACATTGTTTCACTTTTTACTAGTGTACCTGTAAATGAAGCGATTCAAGTTTTAAAAAATATTCAGTTGCCTAATTTTGCTGTGGTTTTGATTGAACACTGCTTATCGAATACATTTTTTGTTTTTGATGGGCAGATGTATAAACAAACATCAGGTCTAGCTATGGGTTTACCAATTTCTCCAGCATTAGCTTCTATTTTTATGGAGGATTTGGAAAATAAAATTTTGACTTTAGCAGTTAAAAAACCATCTATATGGCTGAGGTATGTTGGTTGTACCTTTGTTATTTGGCCTCATGGCAAGCATGCTCTTGATGACTTTTTTAATTTTTTAAACTCTTTTGACAACAATATTAAATTTACCATGGAGATAGAAAATAATAATCAATTACCTTTTTTAGATGTTTTGATTGAAAGAAGGGAAGATGGTTCTTTATCCCATGGTATAAATAAAAAACCAACACACACTGGGAGATATCTGCATTTTTCCTCTCATCACCATCCTGCACAACTATTTTCAGTATCAAAGACATTATTGGATAGAACAAAGAGACTTTCTGATGATAGCCATTTTCACCAGGACCTTTTTGCTACTAATAAAATGCTTCTTCATAACGGTTTTAATTACAACATTATTAATAGGGCTTATACATATCAAAAGAAAAAAGATTTTGATACATCAAAAATTAAGACAATTTTGCCATATATAAAAGGAGTAACTGATAGAATTGGTAACATTTTAAAAAATAATAATATTCACACAATTTACACTACTTATAAAAAAATTAGTGAAATATTTCCACTTCCTAAAGATAAAATTGCTTTGGAGTGTCATGGTGTATATGAAATTCCATGTAGATTCTGTCCACATACATATATAGGACAGACTAATCACAGAATAAATATTAGATAGGAAGAACACATTCTGGCAGTGAGAGAAAAATCCAATTCATCAGCTATTTATTCTCATATAAAATTAACAAATCATGATATCAATTTTGAAAAAACAAATATTTTAGCAAAAATTGAACAATATGACCAGAGATTGGTAAGAGAAGCTATAGAGATTTTTAAAAGGCCCAAGAGCATAAATGAAAGGTGTGAATTAAAGAAGATTAACAACATTTGGAAGAAGCTATTGGAAGAGAAAATAAATTTTAAAACTTCTCAACCAATAGAATTTAAATGTGAGGAGAAAGAAAACAATTTTAAATCTCACATGCATTCTTATGATTTGAGAAAGAGGATGCTCTGAGGAAGGTACTTGATATTGTACTGAAATGTCAGCATTTAGCTTTTTCACTACACGGAATATCCCGCAAATAGTAATAATAATATGACATCTTTTACCCGTGAAAAT
Organism: Epiperipatus broadwayi; assembly: GCA_028023455.1. Taxonomy (NCBI): domain Eukaryota; kingdom Metazoa; phylum Onychophora; class Udeonychophora; order Euonychophora; family Peripatidae; genus Epiperipatus; species Epiperipatus broadwayi. Next base: position 11,698 of record JAQFVV010014214.1, read on the forward strand.
ATTAGAATTAATATATATATATATGGAGTTCGTATAATAAAAAACTTTTTTTTTTTAATTTTGAATTTTTTTAGAAAAGTAAAAAAAAATAATAATTCTATCCCCTCCCCCCATAAACATCTGTGATAACTAGCAAAACAAATTAATTTGTGTATGATTGATTAGATTTTGTTTTTCTTGTTTTTTGTTTTTTTTTAATTGGATAAAAATGAGATGAAAAAATAAATAATAATTGTTTATATTAATTAAAAGTTTAAAGACTTATTCTTTTGTTATTACAAACTTTTCTGCCAGTCTAGCAGATTGGAAGAAATGTTCTGTGGCCCAGCACCAGTCCGTGGACTATGGACCAAGAGTTAAAGACCACTGTTTTAGAGCAGGGGTCCCCAACCCTATGACCATGGGCACCATGGTGCCTGCAGATCATTTTACGTGTGCCCGCCGCTATCCGACTATGATAAAAAATTATTTATCTGATACAAATAAATTTAATTTTTAAAATTTCTTATAAATTATTGTATTATATTGTAATCAAATTGTAAAGCATTCTATCCTTTTACAGCGTAAAAATATAAACGTTAATTATATGTTAAAATTTTATTTTTAAAATAAATATTTTTTTTTACATTATGTGTATTATTAACAATATGCAATTATAAATTTACATTGAAAAAATAAATAGTGCTCACCACCTGGTTGAAAAAATAAATGGTGCCCGCCACCTGGTTGGTATTATAGAATGTGCTCTTAAGTATAAAAAGGTTGGGGACTCCTGTTCTAGAGGATAGACTTTGTAAGTGGAGGACAAAAAACTAATGACAAAGGGAATTAAAAAAGCTTTCATTGAAGCTAAATAAATTTTCTTTCACTAAAAATGTTTGTTTACAATTAAAAAGTGTAAAATAAAAAAAAATATTGTTAAAATGATTTTAAATACAAATTAAGATTTAATAATTGAAAGTATTTTTATAATAAAGCATGTGTGTGCTCATTAACATACCATTTAATCATTTAAATATTGTTGGTATAGAATAAGGTCTATAGATTTAATAAATTTAATATTAATAAATGCAATATTATTTTTATATCACAATGCACATAGTGTGTGCACATGACTAGATGCATATAAGTATACCTAAATTCATTCACTCTATATTATTAAAATAGAATAATGTTTATTAGATTAATAATTATTTAGATATCCGGTTTTACCATGTATGCATATCTATGTACTTATATAAGCATTATGTAAACTATTTACATACTTAAGTAATTGCTTGAGCTGTTAATCTATGTAACTTAAAATCAAATTTATTTATTTATATGTAAAAGTATTTTTCAGTTCTTTGTCATTATTATTTCTAATTAATAAATTTATTAATCATTATTTTAAGTTATTCCAATGAAATTATTTAATATAAAATAGTTTAAATTTTAGGTTTGTCTATTTTCTCTTATTTATAGATATAGCCTCTAGGATCCCTGTGATCCCAAGCTAGTTTTGGAGAATAATGTTATTTGCTCTCTTTCTCTCTCTCTCTCTATATATATATATATATTGTGCCCTTTTCTATAGGTCGGTAATAGTTCATAACAGTCAATTACTAAAAATTTTAAATTTTAGAATATGTTCTTTTAATACATTAATTATAGTTTGTCGATTATATTTTTAAAGTACAATTTGAAGTTAAAGCAAATACATAGTATATAAAATTATAGCAAATTATTTAAAAATAGTTAAATAAAGCTTAAAATATTGTTTCATATGGTTGTAAAAGCTGGCCATATTAAATAACACAGCTATAAATAATTAAAAGTATATTTAATAAGTTCGATTTTAATAGTTTAAAACTTGTAGTAATAAATGTTATATTTTAAATTTATAATCATATTTAATAGTCAAAATTAATATAATATATTTTATAAATAAACTTAATGATGGTGAGAATTGTATTTAATTCTATATTTTCTAAATTGTTCTTCCAAATTTTATAATTATATTATTAAATATAATAAGTGTATCAATTTTATAAATCTGGGCAGAGAAATAGATTAAAAATCGTCTGTCAAAGTCATTAATCATGTGACTTGTATACTAATACTTTCACACACATGCTTGTTTGTATTTAAAGTAACGAAGTTTAAAATATTTTAAAAGTTATATTATAGAATTGGATGGAATTGTCACCTAGCATAAAATAATAATAAATATTAAGTTAACTATCGTATGTAATGTTTAAATGATGTAATAAAGACGAATACATTCATAATATAAAAATTAAATATTTTATTTAAATAAAAATAGATAAATTGAATATTAAGAAATGGAATAAGTTATTAAATGTTATTTTAATAGTTATTTTAAAAGATTAAATAATTTAAATAAAGTTATAATTGAATTAAAAGTGGTATTTTAAATAATATTTTAAGTTCATTACGTCATAATTTCTAATTTTGAAATTCAATTCTACTATAAACTAAAAATATGTAAATTTGTTCTCAAGCTAAAGTAAGAATTAACCAATAGGAATAGGTATTCTTACAGACTATAAATATGAATTGCATAAGGGTATAAAGGGAGATTAATAATGTATTGAAACCAGAGAAAGGTAAATTATAACTATCAAAAAGATAGTATTTTTAAAATTTTTTATTTTAATCAATTTTTTTTTTTAGTACTTTCTTATCGTTTTATTTGCAAAAAAACTAATTGATAATTTTTAAAAGTATTTTTGCAAAAGAGGGTGTTAAAATATAATAATTTAGAAACTTCATGGAGATGATTTTCTAATTTTTTAAAAGTTACTTGCCAGTAGTATTTTATTTGAAATTTAACCTAGACTATGCAATAGAGATGGACATACTATGGAATAAAATGGATAGAAATTGTAATACTGTAAAAATGTTTGGAATATTTCTTGATACAGCTTTATTAATATTTCACTGAAGAACTGTTTTGGTACATAAAAAACCACAGCTCAGTCATTATACGGAGTCTAAAAAAAAAAATGTATTGAAACGTATTATTTATAAGTTTATCCAAGATTTATTTTTAAATAGTAATGAGACAATTATATCTCATGAATCATTTTATAGAATATTATATTCAAAGGAGTAAAATGTTATATCCTTTCTGAAGGTAACATTTTTTAAAAAAAATATTTTCAAGAATTAAAGAAAGAACCCAGGAAAATATGTTACAGAAGCATTTTGATATTAAAATATCCGGTCTTAGAATTATTTAAAATGTATTTAGAAAAGATTTGTTTAAAAGTACTTGAAGTTTTTTATTTTTTTATTTTTAAAAAAGATTTATAAAAATACCAAATGAAAGTTTAAATGTATCAAGAAGGAAACATATATAAAAAAGTGAACACATAGTTGAATAAAAGATGGATCCATGGAAATACAAATAGTACTTAAAAGTTTATCTAATATTTTTAAAGTTAAATTAGATGGATTGATGCATTGGATACACAGAGAATATTGGTAGAGAAGATTAAGAAGCTTCATGGGATTAATTAATATTATGATTTAATAATTATCGTCCTAAATACTAAAACCAATGATTATTTTCTATAAATTTTACTAAATGGATTAATAATTATTTTTTATTTTAAACTTTAACGCGCTTGGAGGAGAATATTTTTAAAAACTCTAGAGAAAATAATAAACATTTTGGACTTATCAGGAACTATCGTCAAGAAAATATGTAATTATATTTTGATTCCTTTTATTTTGTTAACCTAGTTTAAATTTAAATTTTTTATATAAGATTAGGAAAAACATAAAAACATTAATTTATTAATATTAAAATTTTATAATATAACAATCTAATAATTTAGCTAAAAATATTTTAATATAAAGTGTATGGGTGTGAATTTTTTTATATCTGCAATGCTCAAGTGGATAAAGGAAGCCTATTGAACATGATGACTAGATAAAGATTATTGGTAATAATAATAACTATTGATAATTTATAATGTATATTTTTTTTGTTTTCTTTAGATCATCCATAAATTGGAAGAATGAAGTGTAAAAGTTTTTTTACTTATATGTACCGCATTTCATACAACATTTTAAAAAACATTATGAGATAGGATTGATTTGAAAATATGCATACGACGATTTTTTTTTTATTAGTGATATAATCCAACATAACAAATAATTATGTGATTCTTTTAAAATTTTCATGTTAGGATATTCAAATATTGTCTAAGTAGATTGTATATGATTAAACATATAGAATAATGAAGTAAGCAAACTTTTCTTATGGAACAGTGAAATTGTTTTAAACTATCAATGAATTTTATTTATTGTTTTGTAAATGCAGATAGTTATTTATCGATGTAAGATGTGGAAAATCTTGAGAAATAATGTTGAGATAGTGGCTTGGAAGTACTTAGTGAACAGGAAACCAAGATGATGTTTTAAGAAATAGGATGTTATAAGGAATGGAAATAATATTTAGTCTTTATGTGAATATCAGCATAGTTAACAAAGCCCTATGACTGATACACATTTTATTTGGACAGTGTTTATATTTCTTTAAATATTTGATGTTCTAATAAAGCTGAAGAAATAGCTTTAACATTGTCCCTGTACTAGAAAATATTAGGCAGGTAAATGTCATACCTCTTCGCACTGTGCCATGATTTTGAGATATGTTAAGAGTAATTCTCTAGCTTTCTTTCTTAATCCTATACATCTGTTTTCGCTATCTTTATTTTATGTAACTGCATCATTCAGTAAGATATGTTTAAGAGAAATGATAAATAATTTAGAACTTAGGTTATGCTATTGTTTTGTATAATATTGGTTTATTTGCTTAGAAGGAATAGGACGTTATAACTTAAAATTGAAGATCCAAAGTATCCTAAGGAAAGAAAAGAATCATAGAATATATTTTGAATTTTATTTCGGAAATGAAATATAAACTTTTTTAAAATAAGGTATCTAAACAAAGATATTTTCTTTAAAGTGATAATAATTTTAAATGCTTTAGTATTATTTTTTTTAAAGAGAAAAATAAGTATTGCATATTTTTAAAATACAATAGTACAAAGTAAATTATGTAAACAATATGCATAGTATATTTTTTGTTTATTGATTAACAGAAATATATTGATGATTACACTTATATCATACTAAAGTAAGGCTTAAAGAAGAATATATTATGATTAGTAAACATTGTGTGATAAATACTAAAATCTAGTACTGAATTTTGGATAATATTTTGTGTAACATCTTTGACTTTGCAAGATGAAATTTTTTTTTAATATTTTGAGAAGTCCATACTCATAATAAAATTTTGTTTTCTATAGAATGTTTTCTAAGTATAAATTTTTTAAAATAAGATAGTTTAATAATATTAAGGATAAAATGTTGTTGCTAATAAAGTAAATAAATAAATTTGTAATAAGTTAACCATAATGAGGAACCAAATAGTAACATTTTTTTTTTAATTTTGTCCTAAATCTAAATAAAGATATAATTGAAATATAAATTATTTTTTTTATAACCCGGTAGATCAAACTGTAAAGTAAAAAAGTTAAGGATATCCACTGTAAATAGTGTAAATAAATTGTTTATTTATTTGTTGTTAATAATAAACTTTGTTAAATTTTGTTATTTTAAAAATTTAATTGCTGGGGTAGCTGTAACTGGTTTTCTAATGATTTACTTGCCTCCTATTGAGACCTTTAATTATTAATTTTAGAGTAATTTTCGCCAATTGTTTGGCTGGGATTCACCGGTTTTAGTTGTTTTCCTTCATTTTCAATCATATTTTGTAGATGTTCTTGAGGTGGATCAATCACCTTTATTTTAAACATAATAATAGGTGCAGCTTATACCAACATATAACATTCGTGGGCCCGATACAGTTTTCGGACCTCGAAAAGCTCATCGGCGCTGGTTTCGTTGATTTGTTTCAAGAACATATTGTTTAAATATCTAAAAGTGAAAACCAAGGTTTGGGTGAATCCTCTGCTGAATGAAATTTGCTACCGCCCTTTATAATTTGTTTATTAGAAGATCAGTCTAGCTGCCAGAGCTGTGCATTTTGTCTTTTTGATACACGCCTGAGCTAACCCTATTTCTTGTGTTGTAAACTTATACTTCATTTATTTTCTCTTAAATAAAATTTTGTTAAATATGTTAAACTTAATTTGGCTGACATTTGTCTTTGTGCTTTTTGTCTCAATTGTCTAAACAATTTAAAATCTCTTGTTTCTCCCTGAGTTTAGTCAGCACAAACCATCATCATCATCTATTCTGATCACAGTAAATAAATTTTCCAGACACGTAGTGGACTGATGGCACCCTCTGTGTCAGAATAGATGGAATGTCCAGTATAATATATATATAATATCACCTTATCATTTCCATTTTTTTAATTCTTGATTTATATTCCATTAACATGATGAAGCACATAGTGTAGTGATAGTACATCCACATCTTAAGTCCTGAGTTCAAATCTGAGCTGGGTTAAATTTAGATTTTTTTTTCCAGCAATTAAAGCTTAAGATTTTTTTAGGTAATTGATCAATGCTTATCAATCAATTCTGGATGGAGATAGGAAACTAATTATTGTTAGATAGATGATGCATGTTTCTCAAATTCTCACTTATCTGCCAGCTTGTCAACCTGGTAAATAATGTTTTTACTTTCACTATTTTTTATGTAAGAGAAGTTGGAAAGGATCTAAGTTATACAGTGGGTTACTTGAAGACTGATTTGCCATTTTGCTTCCTTATTAGAATTGCCTTGTGGGATTTTCTACAGTGGTTCTATGAATACCAGATTGTGAGGATCATAGTTCATCAATTAAGCCCAGATATTTCACTTGATATTCTTATGAACTCTCAAGAAGTAAAACCATTCAATTCTTTTTTATATTGGCATTAATATTTTATTAAATTAATGTTCCAATTAATATTAAAATTTAAACCTTATTAAATATCTATTTTATTGAAAATATTTGAGATAATCAGATGATATATGGTTTCACATCTGGGGTTATTTTATTTTTTTAAAATAGCTATTTTATGAATTTAAATATTTTTCCATTAAAAAAAATGAAAAATTATTCCATATTTAAAACAATACAGTTGAATATTTTCTCTTTATGTAATACTTTTACTTTCTATGTAATAAATTCTAGTTTTACTACCAAACATTATCTTCCTAGATCAGGGATTGGGAACAAGTGGTGCCAGAGCCGCACCGCTCTTCAATGTAAAAAGTATGGCTCTCATATTTGAATAAAAAAAAAATGACATAAATTTTATTAAAAAAATTAATATATATTTTTTGTTTCATCCATCAAAATATTATATGCTAGCTTAAAAGCTCTTTGAATCTTCCACATGCATAGTTAATATTATCAAATTTACAAATAGTGAATGAAATTGATTGCAAGTTATGGCTCCCTAATTTTTTTTTTTTTTTACATTATTTGTTAAAATGGTTCTCTGTCTCAAAAATGTTCCCTTCCCCTGTCCTAAATGCTACATTACAATATGACATATTTGCAAGTTAAAATATTTTACTAATTTTTGTATATGTTATTTTTAAAGAGTAAATGAAAAAATATATAAACAACGAAAATATAAATCAGTGTATAAAAAGCAAACATACCATTATTGGAATATTTGTATAAATTGTATTTTAAAAATATAAAATCAATACTACACAAGTATATGCACCCTACTAATATTACCTTATTTACATAATGGCTATAATTTTATAAGTCATATGATTTCAATTCCCAAAATAGAGAACATGGCAACTTATTTCATAGCTTGGCTAAAACTATTTTCTCAATTTTTTTTTTGCATTTATTTTTTCCAGTTAGTAAATGATTCAAGAATCTTTAGCTCTTCAATCTGTCTTTCTTACTACTGGTCTAAATTTCTCTGAAAGAACTCACTTAATTGATTTTTTAAAGTGTAAACATTGATTTGATATTCACTCTGCTAAATTCAATTAATTTAAAGCCACTTTTATCTCTAGAATGCAGCCTTTAATGAAAATGAAAAAGTCATAAATAAAGATGGCCAGATTGCTTTCAAATTGAGGAAAAATAAAAATAAAAATCTCTGTTTGTTTAAAACATATTGGAACATCATTTGATTTTCTGAGAAACTAACCATATAATAAATAATATGAGTTATTTTTTTCACTTTTCTATTTTATTTTATCTTGAATTACAGGAAACATTCAAAATTACTAAACTGTTAAACAATGTAAAGAGAATATTATATATATGTATGACTATAATATATATATTTAATTATTTACCTTGATTCTTTTTTGTTTTATTTTAAATAATGTATATGGATATAACAGTTTACCTTGCAGTCAATTTTCAAGTTTAAATGTAAACATGAATGATTGGCGTTGCTGTCATTTTTAGAGTCCAATAAAATCTTATATAATTTCTTTTCAATTTAAAAAGAAAATGTATCTTATTTCCCCTCAAGAAAAACTGAATCTTCGTAGATTTTCTTAAAACCTGTTCAAATATCTGTTATTCTAACTTGGGAAAAAGATCCACATGTATTAAATTTGTGATTGAGTGGTAAACCGAATAGCTAAAAGTTTTTGAATCGATTCTCAGCTAAATAACAACAACAACAAAAAATTAAGTTTGGTAAAATGAATGGAATTCAATCTGTCCTATGAGTATTTGAATTTCGGTGCAACTAACTATATGGTTATATATTTGACAAAAAAAAAAACCCCACAAATAAATTACTGAAAAATTTAGTTTTGTTTAATTTTTTCCATCTAACTTTTAATTTGCAATTTTATACATGGTTACTTTAAAATTTTATTAAAAGCAAATCAGCGGGTAATTAATCTTGGTAGTCGTTTATCAATCAAAATGATATTCTCATTCATCTGATCTTTGATCATCGAAGATCAGATGAAGAAGATATATCCTTTTATCAGAAAAAATGAATTGACATTGATATACGAAAATGTTTGTATTTGCAAGTTTATTAAAAAATAGTTCTTTAGAATCTGCTTGCAATTTGACCTAGTAAAGTATTCAAATTTGGATGTGATTGCCCCATGAGGTATTTATAAATATTACATATTTGATCAGCAATAAAAGTCATTTACATGAGATTAAAATTATTAGTATTGAAATAAAACTGCTACATAAAGAAAAAAGATTCAACTGTGTTGTTTTCAATATGGACTAATTTTATTTTATTTTTTATCGAAAAATATTTCAATTCATAAAATATATATTTTAAAAAAATAGAATAATTCCAAATGTTAAACCATATATCATATGATTATCTCAAACATTTTCAATAAAAGAATAGGTATTTAGTAAGGTTTAAATTATATATTAATTAGAACATTAATTTAATAATATATTAATGTCAATATAAAAAAAAAATATTGAATGTCTTTATTGCATCAGAATTCATAAGAAGATCAAGTGTAAAAAGTGAGATATCTGGGCTAGATCCATGCACTCTGAACTCCAAAGATTATAATTCATAAAACTGATATACGAAATCACCCAAGTCAATGAAGTAAAAGAACAAAGCAGTCTTTATGCAACCATAACGGAATAAAACTTTTTCCAACGTCTCTTTTATAAAAGAATAGTGAAAGTAAAGGTATTAGACAAGCGTTGTTAGCCGAGAGGTCAGTGCAGCCACCTGCTGCCTTGCAAGCAAGCAGCTGGTTGCAGACAGTTGTTGCAGGTTTGCCTCCCAGCCAATGCTATGACATATGAAAAAAAAAGTAAAGATATTATCTACTCAGAACACCAAATGTCAAATAAATGGGAATTTGAGAAGTGTGCATCCTCTAGCTAAGAACAGTTAGTTTCCCAAATAACTTTTTTTTGAATTAATGTTTGTTTATTTTTCTATTGCATAAATAATACTCCTACTTATGTATCATTATCATTGTCAATAGTCATTCACAAATAAACATATCTCCAGAGAGAGAGAAAATAAAAAGTTAGAGCTGAATATTGTGGTGACTATACCTACTATGAATGAAAACATAATTAATAACATTAATCATAGAATTAAACTTAGTTTGGGTGCTTATGGTAGAAATAACATAATATTAAAGAGACATATGCTTGTTTTAAAAGGAATGTTTTTAATACATACATTTTACCAGTTCTTACTTAAGGATCTGAGATTTGGATGTTTAACAGAAGAACAATACAAAGATTTCAGATCACTCAATAAAGTATGGTGAGATGCATGTAGGCATAACAAAAAAGGTCAAAAAGGAAATATATGGGTGAGAGAACAAACAGATGTTACTGATGTTATTGAAAGAATTAAGAGACTGAAGTGGAATTAGACTGGGAATATTGCTAAGTGATGATAACAATGGGCAGTTAAAATCAAACTGGATTCCAAAAGAGTATAAATGACATAGAAAGAAACCATATGTTAGATGGATGAATGAAATAAGGAAGTATCCTGGGGTGATATGGTGAAGAGAAGCTAGATATTGGAGAAAATGGATTGAACTCGGAGATTGCAGAGGATTGATAATAGTTAAGATGATGTCAACTAATGTATAAACCAAAAATAGGTGTCAAAATATGACATACTAATCCTTTAATATATTTATTTGACATATTATAATAGTGTTAATTAACTTCATCTTCAGTAGTTTTTTTAAAGATCTCCATGTACTCTATACTCAACTGCATTCTCTCAGCAAATCATAATAATAATAGTCATCATCATCTAATGGTTTTATTGTTTTAGGGTTTATAAGAGGTTTGATTGCTGGAAATGTCAGAACTGGATATGGATCTAAGGATCTCACTCTCCAGAGTTTGACAATCTTCCATCCATACTAAAACACTAAACATCACATGATCACGTCTCTATACTAGCACATAACAGTTGTAAACAAAGGCAAATATCTCCATACAGTAGTGCCACCCTGTTCCAAACAGAGTAATCAATGGTTGCCAGAAGGCTTGCAGTGCTCTCAGATACAAGGCTCCTCACTGATGATGGCCACAAGCCAGAAACTAGTTTTGGGATATTGGATGAGTAGACACTAGATAGGGATTTTATGCACAAGCCTTCTGGCATCCATTGATTACTCTGTTTGGCACAGGGTGGCACTACTGTATGGAGAGTTTTGCCTTTGTTTTCATACTAAAACACACAGAGCACCCTCACAGTAAAAGCAATCAGTAATGTATCTCTTTTTAAAAAAGGTATATGTATTTCTTGTATTTGTTTAAACTATAACAGATCCGTTTTATATTTAAAATGTATGATTGCAGTAATGACTGCTATAATATATTTTGACCGAATCAGTTACTTCATTTAGTTCAGACATCACATTCTGAAAACATGTTTTTATCATTGATGAATATGTACAATATCAATTTATTTTACAGTAAATGTCCATGCATTCATTCACAAATACTGATGTCTAATAAAACCAAATATAATTGCCTCTTATTCTTTATTAAGTTCATTTCATGAAAGCAATGTTTATGTTCATTTTAAAAAATCTATCATTCATTTACTGCATGTTCTGAATTCATTGAAATTGTGTGCATACGACAGAGAAGTCAATATCATCAAAAATATACCAACTGATATTACAAGACTTTCAAGAGAATCCTTAAATTGGCAGACTAAAAGACCCCAATCCACTAATGTATGTGGAATAGTTACATGTATTACAGAAAAACATTATTCTTTGTGTTAGATATAGCAGTAGCATAATGGATGTGTTGTATCTAATTCAAAATAACTTTTGTACCTAGATATTTAAATTGACTGACATTCTCTAACTAATGTCTGTCCAAATCAAAAATTGCTAAAGATTTTTTTTATTTCATTAGCTGATAAAACACCTAAACTTTCTGGGCATTAAATAACCATACTTTCTACAAGTAACATTCAACTTAAAACATTAAAACTTCATACAGATCAGGTGTTACCATAATGATTTTATGTATATTGTAGACAGAGGCCAACACTGGCCATATCAGATATTACAAGCTTATTAAATTACTGAAAATTTAGAGTAGGAGAAAAGATTTTTCTTATGTTTTTTTTTTATATTACGAAACAGTAACTGATTTAAAGATTTTCATTCATTATGTGATCATATAAAATTTCAGACTAATTTTTTAAATAATAAGAATGTGAATATACTTTGTTAGAAATAGGTTAATTGTAAATGAGAGAGAAAAGTATAAAATAAATAATTTCTTTTATTCTATTTTTTCAATAATATTATCTACTTTTAATTTAAAAAAAAAAAGTACTAATATATTTTCTGTTCTCTTCAGTATGTTATTGATAAGTTTTAAGGTTAACTTAAAAGGTGATAAATAAGTAAAATTTTGTATTTATCAGATTTTTAAAAGAAAAGCAAAAAATAAGATTTTAATATTTTGTTAAGAATTTTTTTTCTTTTCTCTTTATCTCTTTAAAACAAAACGTAATTGTGTTCAAATTAAAGGGTAATTAAAAGATTATTTCATTTATGGTTTAAGAAAAAAATAACTACAAAGAAATGTTTTTATAATTGGAATTTTTTTAAATTAAAAAATGGAAAGAAATAATCAAATAACATTTTATAAAAATACTCAATTGATCAGGATTTAACATTGTCATGTCTTGGAGATTGAATTGAATGGATACAGGATTGTTCCAAAAAATAATGTAGAGGCTGATCTGCATTGTGAGGAACAGTCATTCCTAATTCAGCTGTTAAAGAAATTGTAGTAACAATTCAGCTGTAAAGAGAACAATAAGAAATAATTTTGTAATCTGAAGTAAGACTCATTTCCTTACTAGTTTAAAAAATGATTTTTAAAATGGATCTGATGAAAACCATGTGCTAAATTTTAGGTATAAGTTGAACATCACCAAACCTCACCACATAGCCTGTTCATTAAAGAAAATATAAAAGAGAATACAACTGAAGTAATCTGCAACAAGTTTCAATCCAAAAGCAGGACTCTCTCATTCTGTGTGTTAACCTGATTAGATTAAAAAAATGGATGGATTTAGCTTATGTGAAACCTGAAAATATTCTATGGTAAAAATGGATAAATTTAACAGTGTACATTACTCTAAAAATATGTTAATGGAGAAGCTATCATAATGGAAATTTTAATCTACAAAGAGAAAAGTTGGTAGAACTTCTCTTAAAAAAGAAGAGGATTGTTAAACTCAACAATGGAAGACAATATGAAAGAAAACTGAAAATTACAACTACTAAAGGATAAAAAAATCCATGATAATCTAAGGTATTGTAATATGCTCATCTACATTTATAGATAATTTTCAAATTAAGTTATCATTGATATTAATCATTTCTGAAACTTGTTTTTTAATCTTATTTTACTCTCAAAATGTAATTGTATAGAACTTCTTTCACTTTTATAAAAAAAAAAAGTAGCTAATTTTATTTTTTTAAACTTTAAAATGTTGTTTTACAATTTGAATCATTTAATGGGAGAAACAATTCTGTTTAAAGTTAATGTTAATTAATTGAATAAGAATCAACAAAAAGTTAATATTATTTGCTAAAAAAAATTTTAACTTAGAATTATCATATTATCATTGTGTCCAATTTTCTTAATTAGTATTCATTAAATAATTATTAAAAAAATATTAGTGTTAATGTCTTTATTTCTCCAGTTATCTATTCTATAAATTGGCAGTGTGTGTGACTGGATTTCATTATAGTATATGTTTTAAGAATTTATAAATTGTACCAGTAAAACTATTCAAATTAAAATTAAAATAAGCTTATACATTTATACTTTATCTTGTTTACAGTCACAATCCATAGGGTCTCTGTAATCTTGAGATAGTTCTAGAACAATAATGTTAATTTATTTATATATGGGGGTTATGTTTGTGTTTAGACATTCAGATAATTCCCTGGATGGTGGAAAGCTAAAGGTCACTTGAAAGTTCATTCACTGGATTTTGTTTTTAAACACTCATGGTTATCTTATGGCCAGAGCATTGATGATGGTCAGCATGTTTCAGGACCTCAGCATTATTTTAATAGACACTTTAGCATTTAAGTAAGTGCATCCAGATGATAGTCGTATGTCATGCCCTAAGTTTGGCATTGATTATTCAATCTTTTTTAAATCCAGTTACAAGGAATGACTTTCATTATTATTGTTTAATGCTGGTGGTGTAGATTATAAGTATAATTATTGTAACTATTAATATTGTTATTCCAGTGTTAATTCTCATGAACCTTTTATATTTGTTGTCATTCCTTTTATATATATTTATTCTATATTTTATTTATTAAATGGGGATGATGATGGTGGTTGTCATCTCCCTATATAACCCCTATACTTCCATACCATTACAATATATCAATGTATGTATGTACACAGGAGCATGTTATAAGTCTAATATATTTTTACATCACTTTATTGACCTAGTATTGTGGATGTGCTGCAAGCAATTATTTTGAATTAAATATTTCTTTATTAAATGTCTCATAAAAGTTATAAATCGTTAATAAGTGAAAAGCAGAGTATACTATTAATGCTTACTGAGAAACCAAAAATATTAAGTAAATAAAAAAAATAAAAATAGTTCTAAATAAAAGTATATTAATTTTTTAATATAGTGGGATACAACAAATGATCGTTTAATGAATAAATACTACAATGCACACTTTTTATAATAAAATCAAGATTATCTGAAGTGTTCATTAGTGAAAGTTCGTTCATGCTTCTCAAATTTATATATACAGTCTACAAAAGTAAAATAAAATAACTTTGTTTTTCATTTATACTTTTGATTTTATATTTTTCTTAATAACATGTATGTGTTAGATGATAACTTTGATTCAGATTTTAAGTTTGAAAGAGATTTATCCATATATAAATATATTAATATGGTATATGCTAAAACAAATGGATACTATACTAAACAAGATTCCAGTACATTTATTTTAGTATGTCCTAATGCATAATATTAGATTTATCAATGTGATATAAATATTCAAATATTTCTGTGCTTCTGGATAAATGTATAGGAATTACATCTATTATAAACTGTGATTTATTTATTTTTTTGGAAAAAAGCATTTTATTAACAAAACAGTAAAAACAGAAATGTAAAACAATTTTTTAAAGTCAATGGGAAAAAAAGAATGAAACAACAACAATAGCAACCATTATAAAGAACATTACAAAAATAATTTTATAATGAAAATTGGTAAATACATATTAGTCCTGTTACATGGAGCATATATTAGACATGTTGTGCTTTTTCACATTTATATCAATCCATTGATAACTATCTTATCTTGTGATCTGATCAAATAACCTGTAAATGGATCTTGTACATGATATTTTTTGCATGATTTACAAAGTTATTGATAGCTTAAATATGTATGTGAAAAGGGGCAGCATGTCTAATACATGTTCCGGTTGCTTAAGACTAAAAATACTACTTTCACACAAAAAATATTAACAATTTAGAGCATAATTCACCAAAAAAAACAAAAAAAAACTGATCTTTAAAATTACATTTTTAACAACAGTTACTGGTGAGACACCATTATACAAAAAGTTGAAAATGTTATTTTGCCATACAGAAATATATATGACTTTCACAGGAAAAATATAAGATACAGTGCAGAATACAAATTAATAACAGTATTAAACATATAAAATTTGACCAAAAAATAGATATTAAACAGTAAATTTTTAAGCAATCAATATGAGATGCCATTATATAAAAAGTCAAAAATGTTATTTTTCCATACAGAAATATAAACAACTTTCATGGGAAAAATATAAAATAAGGTGCAGAATGTAAATTAATAACAATACTAAATACGTAGACATCTATAACAATACTAAAGATATGAATTTGACCATAAAATCACTAAATTACAAAAATTGCCTAAAATATTTAAAAAAGCATAAAATATATACAACATTTACATGAAAAAGTATAAAATTTATAACAATACTAAAGATGTGACATGCTATTATGGACAAAACAATGACTAAATTACAAAAATTGGCTAAAATATTATTTAAAATATATATATACACACATACGTTACTTACCATGCAATACATAACAATAAATAAATGGAAGTGGTCTGTTGTATTTTATTATAAGTGGATCAAATATTATGGACAAAATGGAGATTTCGAGTAAAAAAAATTCCTTCCAAAATGAACATGTGATTACAGAGTATATTGCCTGAAATGTGATTTGGTCAAAAAATGGTAATAAATAAATATATTTTTTAAAAAAATAAAACAAAAAAAAATTTTTTTCACAAAATAAGAAAATATAAAACTTTTATTAATAATTCATGTTGGCAGCCAATTATTTTTTATTTCATTCATTATGCAAATGAATGCATCACCATCTTTATGACATCTATGCCACATAAATCCAGCAAATATGAATCCAGGTGTTGCCGTGATGTTCATCACTGCTGCATATTATACCATTTCACTGAACCCCAAAGTCTTTCAATGTTTTGGAAATGTACACTTAAAATCAAATGAATTAAGCAACAATAAGATTGAAAATGAACAATAACTATAAAGAAAAAATGCAATGCAATTGAAATCAAGCTGTTGTCAAAATAAAATATTAAACAAAAACTGGGCAAAAAAAAATTGTTTTTCAAAAAAAAAAATTATTTTGTTACCAGATCGGAGATTGGATAAAAAACAAGTTTTGATATGAGATGAGGTTTACTTGGATTTATTTGACCTAATTGCAATGTTACACATTTATCATGGATGTGAAAAAGTGTAACAGGTCTTGCCATGTCACAGGACTAATATGTAAGTACCTGGAAATTAATATGATTATTTTATTTTAATGTAAGCTTAATTGTATATATGAATGGCCATAAGTAAAAAAAAATATTTTATTATTTATATGGACATAATACTTTTTAATTATATATGAATTTACATCAGCATGTGTGTATGTTAATTTTTTGTAGAAGGCAAGGAGGGTAATTAGATGGCATAATACTATTATCTCAACTTTTTCCAATCTTTTAGTGCCTCTTCTCGACAACACACCATCTATTTTACATGTGATCTCTTTTTAGGTATTTTACAATCTCTTAGTATTCAGTTTAAGACATTACCTATTCATATAAAATCATCTCTTCTAGCAATATTTCCAGTCCAGCTCCATAAGTCTCTTAATTTTTTCACTGATAATTGCAATAATTATGTTCTGTTTCTATGTATTTTGTTTTAACTCTTATTACTCTTAACATACATCTCTTCATAGTCTAATTTACATGTCCAAGTTTTAGATCCATAAGTAAGAACTGGTAAAATACATTTACTAAAAAAAAATTTTTTAAAATACATAGGCATATTTCCTTCTAATATTAAGTTATTTCTACAAAAAACCACTCCATCCAAGTTTAATTCCACAATTAATTTTATCCATCATTATTCTGTCTGTATTAATAATCTAGCCAAGATAACTTCTAATTCATCATTACAAACTTTATTCTATTGAATACTACTTTAATATTTTTAGTATCTATTTTTAGTCCTACTTACTTACATTCATTTATCACTTTTGAAACATTTTCTGAAGCTTTGAAGCATTTATTTGCAAGAGTGATCACACATTTGCAAAATCTAGATAAATTAAATAATCTCCACTCATTTTCACATTGTTAACTTCCCATTTTATTCCACAAAATACTCTCATAAAGTTGTAAAAATTCTTTAAAAATATGAAATCATCAAGTCGTTCACTTTTCTCAACTTCAATCTTTTTAGTATCAGCCTGTAATCTAATCACCATTTTGATAAATATCCTTCAGAATACATAGTATACTAGGACTTTATCTTGTTAATTCAATGCTTTAATCCCACTAGAAATGCTTACAGAATCAAATATTTTTTCATAATTTACAAACGCAAAACACAATGATAACTCCTATTCAATGATCATTTCTAAAAAATTTTTTATTACTTGGATATGATCCATAATGCTGAAATTATTTTTAATTCTAGCTTGTTCTTCTGGTTGGTTATAATGCAAATCAGTTATAGTTATTTTGGTAAAAATGTGCATAGAACTGACAGAATGCCAATAGGTTTGTAATTTCTAATATATTTAATCATCTTTCTAAACATTATTATTACTATTGCACTCTGATCAATCGTTTGATACATTTTTAACATTTAGTGCAAAATATAATCAATATTTTTCCTATTTTTTCACTTGCTTTTTCAAGATACCAATTATAACTTTATTACCTCCTGAAATATTTCTTTTCTTGATAGATCTAATTGCACATCTCATTTCTTCATTTAAAATGCTAATTCATATGTAATAATTGTAAGGAATTCTTTTTTTGTTGTTTTTTATTACCATTTCCTAATATCATCTCTCTTTTTAGTAATAGTTCTATCTTCTTATTGCAAAAATACCTTTTCTTCCCAAACCAAGATGTTGTTTTATTCTTTTGAAACTTTAATTATCTTCTATAGCTTTCCTTGTCAATTCTCAATTATATTTTCTTATATCACTATTAATGATTTTTGTACCATTTTACAAAACTCTAGATATAGGAGGTTTGAACTCAGACTTTCACATAAACCTCAACCATTCATGCTATCTCATACCACTGATGCACTTGATTACAGACATGTCAAAAAGGTAAATAATCATCAATATACATATTTTGTGCTAAAACAGCACTTATCAGTTGGTCCAGAGCATGAAATATGCATATTGGTGATTATTTATCTTTTCAACATGTGTGTGATCAAGTATATCAGCAGTATGAGATAGCATGGATGGTTGAGGGTCATGTGAAAGTCTGAGGTCAAACCCCCTATATATTACATATATAAGTGCAAGTATGAAAAAAACTGTACTGTAGAAAAAATTCATATATCAAAACTCTAGATAGTAAATTTGTCTTAGTGGATCATTTTTATATTACTTCATTTCTTTATACATTGTCATTCCAATAAAAAATTTACTAGTAACATGCTGCTTTTTACCAGCTATCAGTTAGCTTCTTATGGATTTTATTCAAATGTGAAGTATTGTCAATATCTGTAATATTTTAAAAAGATTTGCTAATTCTAATTTAAACTCACTGGAATCTGTTTGAAAGTTAAGAATCTCAATTGATAACATTAGCTTTATTATGTTTTCACCTCTGTAATTTTGCTTTGACACATATCTTACATCTCACTAGTTGATATTCATTTCCTCTGTTGAATTTATTAAGGATATTATAATTTTGAAATGTGTACTTTCTGTTGGTTAAAATATAATGTAATTCTGCTGTTTCTTCATTTGGATTTTTTAAAGTCCATTTTTGTTTACTATTTTTCTTAAAGAAAAAAATCATACTACTGTTTCTTTTTCAGAAAACTCATATTTTTGTAGTCTTTCTCATTTCTATCACCATAACTAAATTTACTCATAGAATTTTCATATTGTTTATAATTCTTCTAGCATTAAAGTATCCAATGATAATTTAAAAATGTTGTTTGGTCTAATTCAAAAGCACTCTATATACATATGATACAAGTCAAATGTCCATTAATTCAAAACTATCATAATAACATTAACAATAATAAATATAACTATAATTAAGTATTATATAGTCTTTCAATCTGCAGAAATTCTCTAACCCTGTTCAGCCGCTTTTCAATTCGAAAAAACATAACTGAAGCAAACGTCATTAACTCAAATCTCACGAATCCTGAATTTCAATGTTAGCAGCTTGTCTATTAATTACATTCTTTAAATTTTTATTTATTCAAATTGCCTTCTTAATTTTTCTTTTATTATTGGTTCCTCTCTTCGTGAAGAATCTTAACACTTTCAAGATCAAACATAAATTTATATTTACATGTCCTCTCATGATCCATGAAAACTGAAGCAATCATTAAATCATTATTATTTTTACTTCTCAATGCTTGTATAACAATTGATGCTCATTTACTCTTTTCTCAATGCTGCACATTAATTCACCTATATATGATAACATACATCTACAACAAATTTGATACACGTTATTTTTTACCTTTTTTTGAACTTAACAACAGTTGAGGGAGGTCTTGTTGGGGCATAAACCTGAGTAATCAGCATTTGGTATATTTTAATAAGTTGAATAACTTTTCTATCTGACATACCATCAATTTTTCCACAATGTCATTCTTCCACTTTTTATTTATAACAAATTCCACTCCATTTGTGCTTTTAATATTTGCTCCTTTGTAGTAAAGTGTATGACCAATTTTTAAATTGATTATCTCTTCACCTTTTCTTCTAACTCTACAAAATCCAACAACATTGCATTTAATATTCAAAAAGTTTTTCCAATTTTTGCAATATTCCTTAACATGAAAGTGATCATATTTCTAACAAAGGTTTATTATCAAATGGCAGCCTGGAGTCACAATTAGAGGATTTTTAAGAGCATCCATCTTCAGTTGCTAACAATTGCCTTGGCTAGTGGCTTTACACCCTCTTGGGAGTAAGGGTATAATTTACTTTTGTCTGTCATCATTACATAAATATCTTTATAAAAATATTCATTAACATACAAATTGATCTTTCCTTCAAAGAATTATGATATTTCAATTAAAAACTATGAGAACAACTAAGAGGTAAAACCATAGTGTTTTTCAATCTTAAACTCAAAAGTAAAAAAATTAATAAATTCATCATCCAGGCTGACATGTGTTGATGAGCAGGCTAACCATGTTCATTTACTATAGGAATAATCATATAGTAATAATAGTTGCAATAACAAAAATATATGGATTGGACATTAGAAATTTGCCATCCTTCTTTTTTAAGACTTCAAAAAGAAATTAAAGAGTCTTTATTCAGTTAATAGCAAACATTATTAAATTATTTAGATATTTTGACTGCATATGAAAAGATTGTTTTGTTTTTTTAAAAAAAATAAAAAAGATTCAATCCTTAAATCCTTTATTTAGTCCAATTTAGGTTCCAATTTATGTAAATTTAAAGGTATATTGTTTTATATGCCTTGCATGATTTAGAACTGTCATACAGTAGATTCTAGAATTCATGAATCTATGGATTGCAACTCAATTCTGTTATTTCCATAATTTCCAGTACTCAAATTTCATGTGCATTTTCTTATGAAGTCTTTACAAACCATTTGATTACTTCTTTTATTTTACACCATATTAAAAAAATTTCCGACAAGTAAACAAAAAAGCTATAAAATTTTATGAAATAAAATTGGTAACATAAACATAAGCTGACCAACATCAAAGCTGCCTGTCTCAATTTATTTTTTTAATTTAATATTCAGTTAAATAGAATAAATAAATTCTTTACAGAGTTAAGTGAAAGTTGTTAGTTAAAATAATTAAGTTTCAAAATTAACTATAGTTATATATAAAAAAAATAGTAATTTAATTAGTGTCTTAGTGATATATAATGTATATTCTTGTCTACAATAAAGAATCTGCTCCTTTATTCAAAGCCAAAAAAATCTTTTAATTCCTATAATGATATATACAGTATGGTAGTGCATTAAAAAAAATGCATTAATAATGTTGTGCATTATATGTGTTAGAAAGGACTTAGTATTCTTACAAGTGCTACTTCTTAAAAAGTTTTAGTACATGAAGGAGTCCATGTCTGTCCAACTTCATAATAAGTATAAGCATAAAGTATATAGAAATTTACTGTGAATTGCCCTTGCTTAACAAACAAATTTTTATAAAAAATATTTGTATTAATAATTGGGTCCTGTATGGACACGCATGGCGGATCCCAAGAGTCCAACTGAAGATTTTAGACAAAACTTCAGATTGGGACAAATATGCCTGTGTCTATGATGGTTCTCATCATCATCATAAAAAACATTATTCAAATATGCCTATATAATAATTTACACATAGGCATATGGACCGATTTACGTAAGTCGAAGCTCTTCTTTAAATAAACTTTCTAGATGGTGGAAAAAATCAAATTAGCAATATGGTATTTTTAATTCTCTAAGGATATCATTGCTTTTAAAGTTTATCTACTTATATGTGTACACGTACGAATTACATTACATAATCAAGCACTTGAAAAATTATAAAATATGTATTTAAAAAAAAATAATGAAAAATATTTAAAATTATACATAACAAAATTAATTTTAAGTGAAAATTTATTTACAACAAATAACAACGCCAAAAACTAACAGATTTTTTTTTTTTTAAATTTAATTCTTGAGTTAGTTTAACAATTACCCACAAAATTTAAATAATAGCATGATGTAAAGAAAATGCTTTGATCATTTTGATTGTAAATTTCAAGTCTTTGGCCTCCATCTGTTCCTCATTCACCCAACCGCCCTCTTGTTGTTTATAAATTAGTCAGTGTCCAAAAGTGCTTTTTAAAAACTTATTCTCATTTGCATACAACAACTTGCTGTAATTAGAGCTTTTATTTAATTAAGTGAATTAATTAAATATTAGCAAGCGATTCATTTGCATATTGTATGTCAAGCATACCTGTTACCCATTCTTTTTAGGAAAGTGTTTTGATGGCGAACGGAATTGCTGGTATCATTAAAGTTCAATTATCCAATGTGGCGAAGAAAAATTAAAAAGAAATTGCTTTTATTTACATTAATTAAAGACGGATACTCTTGATCTAACCTTTGAACTTTCAATGAGTTAATACTGTATACCCCCCCCCCCCTTTAAATAATGTTGCTTTAAAAGTTTCTAACTTTTTTCTTCTTTGCTTTTAAAGAAAGACATTAGTTTTTAATAATGGAGGAAGTAAACTAACGCAGGTGTTATAAATTACTAACAAAATTAGTTTTAATATTTCTTTATAAGATGTTTAAATTTATCAACACTCGTAACTATTTTATTTTTTATAACATAACTAACTTAATTATAAAGTCAGGGGAAAAAACACAAATGAAAACATATTATTTATTAAGAGTTAAACAATGCCTTCACTTTAAGATATCAATAATAATCTCAAAGATGTAAAGAGTTTTATTTTTACAAAATTCTAAATATACAACGTTTTAAAAAAATAAGGTTAAGAAAATGACAGGATAGTAAACTAGTTTTCTCTTGGCATAAAATCCTTTGCTTCATTATATCAACTCAGCTTGAAAAGATTTTAAGATTTGCATTTTCATAACTTTTAATCTCTTATGATCTCTTTTTTTCTCATCATCAGTTATTTCTCAAAAGAATGCATCATAAACCTTTCTATCATTTATTCTCCCCTAGAGTACTCATAAGAATAATTCTTTCACAATACCAAATAGCGGTTTCAATCTCTTTTTCACTTCCACAGAATATTCTAATGTATTCATATTCTTCTACAATCATTTTTTTTTCTTTTTAACTTTTTTCTAGGTTTTTCTTCCAATTTCTTTCCCCATGCTTCTCTATTTGCATATTTTTAACACCTTTTCAGCTTAATGTTTTTATTCACATCCAAACTCTCTTATCAAAAATTTTCAATCTTTTTTATACTACCATTTTTTTTAATCATCCAAATGCCTACTAAATACTAACAAGTATTTTTTTACAAATCTAACTTTAGTAGATCTTTTTTAACTCATGATAAGCATCTGTTTATCTTTTCAATTTTCCTTTTAATTTACTTTGCTACTTCTAGAATTAGCTAACTAATATTTTGACTTTTTAAAAATTCTAAACTTTTTTTAATTTTTCGCCCAATTACATATTTTAAATGTTTATTTTCTTATAACTACATTGTTTTAGTTTTAAATGAAATTAAAATAATCCTAAACTATGAACAAGTTTTATAAATTTGTTGACATTTTAAAAGCTTATTCAGACTAGATACAAACACAAGTCTTGAAGCAACCAGTCTTAATTTCACCAGAAGTAATTCTATCTTCATTAAATATCTATGAATTAAAAAGAAGATAGACAACATTTTATATTTCTTCTTATATCTATCATAAAAATTTAATTTTAAAATTATAATATAAAATATATATAACTTTATTAACATTTAAATACAAGTTGAGTCTATTTTAGCCAAAAAACTTCAATAAAGTAATATATAGGGTAAATGAGCACAGACTTTCACACGACCCACCACTCTCCACACTATCTCATAATAAAGTAAGTAACTTAATTCATTTTACCAAATATTTTTTCAAGAATAAATGAAATTAATATACCTTCTTTCTTTATATATAAGATCTTTTAAAGACATTCATGTACCACCCATTTGTAAAAAATATAAATAGAAACATGACTCTAAAGGTGTGCATTTCATAATGAATTACTTATCAGTGATCCAGGTAACAATTTCTTAGACATGTCATCATGTGTTCAGTATTAGAAAATATTAAATTATTACACTTTGATTTACAAGTATAACAATATATATATATATACATACTGTATACATATTGAAATTAATGTTTTCATAATCAAAAGATGTTTTATAATCATGTTTTCATGAGTAATCATGTTTAACAAAATAAAAGTAAAATACTAATTCTTTGACCAGATAAGCTTGCTCTCAACTGAGCAAACTAGTAATCACATGGTTGTTACAGACATTGTGTCTTGTGGTTTTTGAATAGTTTGGCTTAAATTTGGTGGGATTTTTTTCATTTGTGTGAGGAAATTCTTTAACATCTAAGTGACACAATTTTTATCTCTGCAACAACTACAAGATACTACTTTACCTTGTTGAGGGCAAATGTTATCTTGTTGATATGTCAGTATTCAACTTTATTTTATTAAATACAGTTACTCCCTAAAACATGATTTGTAACATATATATATATTACAAAGAAATTAAGTCAGCTGATACATGACCTAATTTAACAAGTTTGTATTACAAATGTTATATAATGAGCTTGAAAATAGCTCTTAACAAGCTTTTCAGAATACCCCCAACCTGACAGTTTCTGCTACTGGCTTCCTCAATGAGGTTCTAGGATATTAAAACATTAGATTTAAAATACCAAGCCAAGTCCAACACTTTATCTAAAGGATAACTCTTAAGTAGAAAATCTGAAATTTTCAGACATCCATATGTCTTCCAATCCAGCTATCCAATTTAAATAGCCACATGGGACTGATCCAAGTTCAGATACACCATATATTAATAGCTTTAGTAATATAAAATCGCCAAACCCTTAATAGTGAAAAATAAAATTACAAAGAAATCAAGTCATGTCACATGACCCAATGGTTCAGTCCTATATTGCTATTTAAGTTAGATAGCTGGATTGGAAGACATATGGATGTCTGAAAATTTCAGATGTTCTACTTAATAGTTATCCATTAGATAAAGTACTGGGCTTGGATTGGTATTTTAAATCGAATGCTTGAATATTCTAAGCACCTCATTGAGGAAGCCAGTAGCAGAAAGCAGTCTGAGGTTGAGGGTACTCTGAAAAGCTTGTTAGGAGCTATTTTCAAGCTCATTATATATATATATATATATATATATATTGTACCACATTTTCCACCTTTAACAAGCTAATTAAGATTTCTTGTTGATACATTATTTTTATTACATTCAAAATATTACTTTATTATTTGAGATATATTTATTATTTATTAACATCTATTCTTTATTATATTTTACTTTATGTGATTATCTTTTCTTCTTTAACACTTGCAGCAATGAATTGTACATTCAAGCAGAGGGATAGAATACCATTGATAGATTAACCAGCAATGATAACTATGTCCAGATCAAGGCTACCCAAATGCACAACCATGGCCATATTTCCTGGCTACAGCATGCCTCCATTCTTCTAGGATAACACCTGTGACCCAAAACACTTTATTTGATTTGAGAACATGTCTCAGGTACCATCTGGCCATACATATGATATATATAGCTGGCATACCCTACAACAGGCATACAAACTGAGCACTTCATATATACCCAGGCTAACTCACACTCTTGATCAAGGGACCCAGTGCAGTATCACTTAATGCAGGAAAATATTTTTAATCTTCAAATTACTGGTGTTGGAGTTAAAAGAGAGATAATATAGATCAATTAATATTTAAGCAAACAATCTTTTGTTCACACACATATTTAAATAGATGTAATAAATATTAACATAGAACATAAATAAATGAATACACATTAGTTGTTAATAATTCAACATTACACATGTCCATATAGTTTATTTCATTAGGTAAATATATATGTCTGGACATTTATGATTGAAAAAGTATATTTACTTGGTTTTATTAGGTTGAGATGATAACATATTTTCTGCAGTTGACATTTCCTTTGGTTTTAACTTTTCTGATGGCTGGATTTTTGGTCTCCAGTGATGGATTCTTGACTTTCTTTCCAGACTTGTCATACAATGGAAGAAAGAGAGTATGCAGCAGTGTCTATGTCACAGTTTTGGCATTGGGTCCAGATGAGAACAGCTGATAGAGCTGAGGATTCAGGGCATGAAGCCCAGCTGAACACTCATAAGATTTTCTAGAAATGCATGTTGCTACTTCTGTGGCTTCTTCATTTATATTTTCCCATAAGCTGGTGAACTGGAAAAACTTTGAAGCTACTGATTCAAAACTAGAAAACTTGGGAAACTTTTGAAAAACTTTGAACAACTTTGAACAACACTCAGAAGAGACTGTTGAAAAAACTGGAATAGCAATCAGAAAAGACTGTTGGAAAAACTGGAACAGCAATCCATATCAATAGATAATTGCCCTTTTTATACCTAATTCTCCCATTGTTTATTTTTTTTTTTACCATAACCTTAATTTGATTTAATTCATTTTTACATTTTATTTATCTAATCTTTATTAGATTTATCTAACATTTTATCAGCCTGGAATCTTTCAAAATTAATTGCATTCTTGCCAATGAGATACTTTATAAAAGTTTCTTTTACTAACTAATTTTATTTTAATCTTTTGCATTTATTTGTTTTTAAACATTTTCTTTTTTTTTTCTTTCTTTTTTTTAATTAATAAAAAGAAGAGAGAGCAGCCTTTAAATCTTTCTCCACCCTACTGTTACAAAAACAGTTTTATTCTAAAAAATGATGCAATCTTTCTTTTTTTTTTTCAAAATTACATTTTAAAATCTACTTTTAAATGTATTTTTCTTGTTTTTCTATTGTCCTTTTTCATAACTTATTAATTTATTTCAACACACGTAATGCAGACATATGTGTTTTATAACATATATCTCACTAGTGTTACTATATATATATAATTCAACAATAGCTGCTTTTATTTTAGATTCACTTATGATCTTTTTATCATTTAAAGTCAAAACTATTTTTAATCTACAATTAATAAGCCTGTTTATTCAATTTTCTAAATTTATCTCCTTCACTGATGTAATATTATACTGATTGTTTTAATATACTTGTTTCCTAACAAGAAATATAATCAGGAGAGGGGAGAATTTTTTTATCACTTTTCTGGTGTATTGATTAAACACTTCATCAAATATTTTTTTTATTGTAATCTTCAATATTTCAACTGGAATCACATAATTTCCATACACCTTGCTAATTTACATTAAGTCAGTCTTTTTTCAATTATTATATGTTGTCTTTATACATCCTGTTTTATTTGACATTGAAATTTTATTACTCCCATCAGATAAATTATTCTTCTCATTTTTATTTTAGCCATTTTTTTATTGTTAATAATTTACAGTTTCTTTTATATATATAACTCTATACTTTAATATCTTTCATTTAATTATATATTAAAATAAATCTATCTTTTTTGTACAGTTCTGTATCTTTCTATATTATTTTAACTAGACTATCTACACATAATCAGTTTTGTGTTTGAATTCACTATTAATATTTTTATATATACTTATATTTTTTCTTTGTTGGTATTGATTATCGTAACGAAAAGATATATATATATATATATATTGTACACAAGATGCTATATCTATCTGGCCACTCCCATACTCCTTAATCAAATTACTTAAATCCCAACTTGCTATTTAAAACTTTAACATGTAACTAGCTCATGCACACATAAATAATACATCTACTAAGTTAATGCCTATCAATTAAATAATTGATTAAATCACTAATCAAATAAAGTTACAATTGAAATAATAAGTAATAAAAGATTAAAATCAAATACCTAATCATTTACAATTTACATTAATTCAAGTACTAGCTTAATCTATTAACAAAAAACAGTTTGATTAAATATTAAAAATCATGAGACTCAACTATAAGCACTTAGTAAAGTTTCATTAAGAAGATACCCCCCCCCCCGAAAGATACATCCGCAATGGCATAGAAATATCACACTATCTACTTTCATAAACTATCAGTAATGTTCTTATGACTCGACTATTACATAGGATAAATTCAAAGTAACAATTACTAAATTATATTAAATCACTAAAATATTTAACACACTTCTATTTAATACAATAATACATCATTAAATAAACTTCCTAATATATTCTCATCTTAAATCTAACTCTTAATTAAGGTTAATTATTATCTCAGGTTCATTCTTATTATTCTGAAAATTACACATTAAATAATATCGCTATATATAGTGAGGGATTTTACACATTCCTAGCTATACCATAATAATAATAATAATAATAATAATAATAATAATAATAATAATAATAATAATAATAATAATAATAATAATAATAATAATAATAATAATAATAATAATAATAATAATAATAATAATAATAATAATAATAATAATAATAATAATAATAATA
The DNA here is from genome assembly GCA_028023455.1 of Epiperipatus broadwayi. NCBI lineage: Eukaryota > Metazoa > Onychophora > Udeonychophora > Euonychophora > Peripatidae > Epiperipatus > Epiperipatus broadwayi. Next base: position 40,458 of record JAQFVV010014214.1, read on the forward strand.
ATAATAATAATAATAATAATAATAATAATAATAATAATAATAATAATAATAATAATAATAATAATAATAATAATAATAATAATAATAATAATAATAATAATAATAATAATAATAATAATAATAATAATAATAATAATAATAATAATAATAATAATAATAATAATAATAATAATAATAATAATAATAATAATAATAATAATAATAATAATAATAATAATAATAATAATAATAATAATAATAAAAAAAAAAAAAAAAAATAAAAAAAAAAAAAAAAAATAAAAAAAATAATAAAAAAAATAATAATAAAAAATAAAAAAAAAAAATAAAAAAAATAAAAAATAAAAAAAATAATAATAATAATAAAAAATAAAAAATAATAATAAAATAATAATAAAATAAAAATAAAATATAATATTCCAGGATTCTTATTTTAAAAATCAGCTACTCAATTTGCTCATCAATAAAAACAACTTAAAATTATAGACTATGGCAACATAATATTTATCATATTAAAGAAATTCAAAAATATTTTCATTTTATTATGCATTTCAGTTCTTATTACTCTTTACATGGCATATTAAGAAATATAAAGTTTTGATATAATTATCAAATCAAATTATTAATAAATTTGCATTCTACACATTTCTATATTTAATAAATAACATCTTCAACAATTATAATTTAATAATCATACTGTACCTTTTATAAATCATATGCAATAATATAAATATATAATTATTTTTTATAATATTATGTGTGTGATTGGGAAAATCGATAATGACATGGACATGACAAGAAAGAAACTCTCAAGACGTAATATTAATTGAAAACAAACATTAACAAATATATTTTGACAAATATAATTTTAAAATTTACAAAAATATAGTATTTACATAATTTTACTTATTCAAAAATTTAAAAAAACATACATTAAAAAAATTTATACAACAATATATATATATATAATCATCATAGTTTCCAATTCAACTATTTATCATAAAGTAATATTAGAAAAAAAAAATACAATTCCATAGTAACTCCATTACCTTTTCTAAAACTATACTATTACTAAGCATTATCAGTATTATTAATCCCAAAAACATATTCATAAATAATTGTAGGTTCAATAAATTAACCTATTCCTAGATAGTGATAGATTTCTATAAATGTTTCCATGAAATATTCTCATTCATTATCTACATAGTTTATTAATATAACTATACATTAATAATGAAAAACATATTGTTTAATAACAAGTTCTCCACTCCATAATTTATAATACTTTTATTTTATAATACCTCTATAACTTAAAACAGGCAAAACTCTCCATACAGTAGTGCCACTCAGTGCCAACCAGAGTAATCAATGGATGCCAGAAGGCTTGTGCATAAAATCTTTATCTAGTGCCTATTCATCAAATATCCCCAGACTAGTTTATGGCTTGTGGTCTTCATCAGTGAGGAGCTTTGGATCTGAGAGCACTGCACTACTGTATGGAGAGTTTTGCCTGTTTTAATAACAGTAATGTGCTAGTATAAGAAATAGTGATCATGTGACCTCTATAACTTTTCTATGCTTATATTTATTGTATTCATTAAAATAAGCATACTATTTATAATAATCTAAAATCAATTAAATGTATGGTATTTACTTACACCTGCTCTCTTGATGTTCATAACATTCAGAATTCACTTTCATTCATATTTTTACAATAAGAATATGCATTTAGTGATCCTTGATCTCTTATAATATTAGGAATATCAAATCATTCCATTAACTTTACTTTACATTAATTAACATCACTTGTGATATATTTTACTGTTCTTGTCTCTCAACAAATTCTAACAACATTTTATAGTCTAGATATTATTCATCAAACATTTAATAAACTATAACAATTATGATGTAGGATCCAGTAGTGATACAAAGTGATTGAATGTGAGGGATACAAAACTACAAAAACTAGAAACAAGCAATAGAAACATGGATGCAGAATTTAAGGCCACATATTCTTGTGTCTGCCTTAAATTCCTATCACAGCTTCTACCACTTACTGATTTGTGGAAAGAAATGCTACTGACCATGAATCATAAATATACAAAACTCTGTTAACTGTATTTTACTTAGCAATTCACAAAACTTTATGCAATATTTAAAAAATAATATTTTATATTCAAATATCCCTAATACTATAGGAGTTTGTTTTCACTACTATCCTGAACCACTACTATTTATTGTATACACTCGGAATACCTCCTTCAACATCACAAATAAATTCTAACATCTTTTTTCCCACATATGTCATAGCATCGGCCAGGATGCGAACCCACACCCATCTGCAACCAACTACTTGCTTGCAAGGTGGGTGCGATGACCTCTCGGCTAACAACACTTGACTAATTCTAACATCTTAACAAAATAACTTTTAAACTTCATTTTTAATCTACACTGTATCAAGAAGATTCAACATTGTATCTACAAATGATCTCAAATATTTCACAATAATAAATACTTTCATTCAAATTCTTTCTTTATAAAATAATTCAGAGATGAAACAGGCATGTTGTATCTAAACAGATACTATTTATAATATTTTATTAATAATTATGTATGATATTCAAAACTCATTATATAATATAGATACCCTTTTCTTAACCTAGTACCAAAATAAATTTAGATATAGAGCAATGTATATTATACTCTTACATAATGTTCAAAAATCTGTACATCTGTAAATAAAATAAGTGTACGATTCAGTTCATCTTATTTATCACTTTCATAAATAAATAAATACCATTATAAAATTTTAATACATATCAATAATAATTTATCTTAATCCTATCCTTAGGATTAATAATGCAAATCCATCCTCTCAGGCTGATGTCATTGAATTTAAAAGTTATAGACCTATTACCTCTGCAGAAAAATATTAATTTTTCTGTCAACTTTTTATTTTTCTTTATTTTATAGTATTAAATATTTAAATAAGATTTATATATCCTGTAAATATTAAATTATATCATATCTAAAATAAATAATTATTAATATATACAACTATTTCTTAACTAATACAATTTAAAAAACTACTCAAATGTCCTTGAATCTTGCTTGAAGTTAAGTTTGGGAGAAAGTATTTATCTCATGTGAATGGTGTCATATTGTGAGTTGAGTGAGTTTGAAAATGGTAAATTAAAATGTAACAATTTATTATCATTAACTAAATTTTAATTTTTTAATTCACTGTGCAAATTCCTTCACTGTTGCTGGTACTGAATAGAAATGTTAGTCATATAAATCCAAAATGAACTAAAAATGAAGAACTACAATAGTATATTTTAATCTTGGCAGAATTATTATTACCATTCATTAAACTTTCTAATTCACAGATGCAACACCATTGGTCACATTACAAATAACACAAGCAAATGATTGGTATTGAAGAGGAAGTATCTTAATTTTCATAATAAGAAAAATAAAAACTGAAGTTTTGCAAACATATTCTCATATGTACATGCACATACATATTTGAGCATAGTCCATAGTGTCAACGAAGCTTTTTCTATTTAACTAATTATAACTGTATTATTACTTTTTGTTAATTATTTTTGTTGATGTCTTAATGTATATAATTTAAAATAAAATTACATTACATATTCTTTTAAAAAATTCATATTATTTATATACTATTTTTATTACATACTTTCCATCTATAATATAATGTAAGTAGAGCACATATACGTAAGCTAGATGTAATTAGTGGGAATTTGAACCCAGACTTTCAAGATTCTTTAGTCATCCACTCCATCTTATACAAGATGTGATTATGATGTATTTATATTATGGGTGAGTATATATATATATATAATACAAATAAAATGTATGTTAATTAAAAACTATTGTAATAACAATAAAAATAATAAATCTAATGGTAATTAACTATTATATATAGTCTTTCAATCTGCAGAACTACTTTCAGTTAATTCCTTAATCCTACCACTAGTTAATTAACCTAAAATAGTTTTGCAGATTGAAAGACTATATATAATAGTTAATTACCATTATGTTTATTATTATTATGATTCATCAAGTGTTTATTTTGCATAACAAACCAAACCACTTTTATCTTTCACTTTAACCACTTCTTTCTTTAAAAATTATCTCAACACTATCAAGAACAAAAACATGTCCAAATTACTTTTTATGACTTAAAAATACAGTTTAGTTTTAGCTTTTTTGTCATAAGCAAATGTTGTGTTATTCTTAACTTCAAATTACTTTTTGTTTATCATAGTGTATATATAGGCGGATTGGCTGCCTACCACCACATACATGACATTAGATCGGTACAATTTATCTAATTTATCTTTCCTATTATTAAACAATCTTTCAAGTTTAAGGGTATCCTAAATCCAACAGTGAATTTATCTGCATGCACATACACAAATTATGTCAGATAAAATAATAAATAAAACATTTGGAATTTAACTCTATAATTTTCAATATATCAATAAATAAATAATGGCTTTAGATAATTTGTGCATGACTGCCATCTTGAATAGCAATTTACAGTTAGAATTTAAATATTAAAAAAATTATAATTGTATAGTGCTATTCAGAGTGGTAGTTATTCTATAAACTGACTATAGCTTTTCTCTATTTTTTTTTTTTAAATTTCTTGTTATATTGAAAATTGTAATGTTAATTCCAATGTTTTGTTTTATTACATATATGTGTCTGTTTGTATGTGAAAGTTTCATGGGCAAAAGATGTACATATATATTTTGTATTCATTTATAT